>JAQMYF010000010.1:21531345-21554037 GCA_030014195.1 Neosilurus mollespiculum | reverse complement strand
CGCCCAGAGTCGGCTGAGATGGGCGCCAGCCTCCCTGCGACCCTAATTAGGATTAAGCGGTTCAGAAAATGACATGAATGACATTAAATGATAATAAAATAATAATAATAAAGACTTTCCTGTTTACTTTCTCTTTTTAAGCACCAGTGATGATTCACTAAGGTGCTCTTAAGCCTTATGATTTAATTACGAATTAGCCAATTAACCTAATGTGGGCGTTTCTGTGTGGAGTGCCTGTGTGTGCATGTTCTCCCTGTGCTTGCATAGGTTTCCTCCGGGTACTCTGGGTTCCTCCTACAGTCCAAAGACATGCACAGTAGGCTAATGATTGTGTGTGTTGCCCTGCAATGGACTGGCGAACTGTCCATGGTGTACCCCGCCTTTTCCCAATGTTGGCCGAAATAGACACTAGCCTTCCCGTGACCCTAGTGGGAGGAAACTATTCAGCAAATGGATGGAAGGATGGATGGATGTGTATCTCTAACCTTTTGTACACTTACAGTATTCGTTCACTGGTTGACTCGGAAACAGGGCGAATTTTATACCATTGATTCCAGGGGAGGCTGATGCCCATCTCAGCCGACTCGGGGTGAGAGCAGAGTACACCCTGGACATCTCACCAGGGCACCACAGGCCCAACACTCACACAACCATTCACACGCACAATCACACCTAGAGGTGATTTGGAACAGCCATTTAGCCTACTGTGCATGTTTTTTGCACTGTCGGAGAAAACCGGGGTACCAGGAGGAAACCCACACAAACACTGGGGAAACATGCAAACTCCACACAGAGACGTCCCATGCTTGGGAATCGAACCTTCTTGCTGTGAAGCGGACATGCTAACTGCTGTGCCACCATGCCGCTGTCTCGTTTCATATAGCATGCAAACTGATGCAACTGCAAAAAAACCAAAAAACTGAGCAGGCATGTACAGTTGGAACGTCCACGTAAAAATGCATCATCATTGGTTAGGACTATTGTAATGCCATGGTTAACAAACCGTCAGTGAGTGCACAGCAATCCCCTAAACACAGATCCAGCTAATAGTCTAACTGGCTGGAACTTGTTGGATGTCCCAAGTGATTAACAGACCACTTCAGCTACTTCAACTCTCAGGGTCTGGACTTTGTGTCTATATCTGTCAGAATGAACCTCGAAATAACATTTCTGCACTTAAGTTTTATATTTATAATGACTTAAGGCAGAGGCTTATTCGGTGGTATTAGGGTCATATGAAAGGTTTTTGGACAGGCTTTGAGAAACAGTGGCTTTGGTTGCTATGGAAACATTCTTACCTCCACAAACGCTTATGATAAAGGCTTGATGTTGGGCTCATATTTTTCATGTAATGTTTTTTTTTTTGTGTGTGTTTTGATTTTGTTTATTTTACTATCCTGGCTCTAGATTTTTTGTTTTGTGTGTGTAAAAAATTCCCATAATAGACAGCATTTTTGCAGAACTACAGCTTTGTCCATTGGCTCACTTTAACAGTTTATATCTACAAAACTATATGTGTTCAATTCACTTCCTGCACGGAGTTGATTCAGAGTCAGATCCAGACTCAGATCCACCTTGTGCCTCGATTTTTGATTTTCCCTTTGAAGGATGAAGCATTCACGGGAACAAATTTTGAAAAAGTCCAAGCTGAGTCCTTCATAGATACACCTTCCTGCTCCCATGGACCACTGGGTGATCTCTAACCTTTGCCCCTCTGTCGGCGGGCCTGATAAAGCCGTACAACAATAGAGAAGAAAAGAACCCATCTTACAGTCGTGGTTCTTCTAATTCTTCTGTCATAATTCTAAGAAAATTATCCGGAGGATTCTGTAATCTCTCACCATCCTTTATTTTTCTGCCACATTCCAGTAAAGTCATGTGGCTTCACTGATAAATTCTGCTCATTTGAAACTCTTTCGGCACTGACTCTGATGTTATCACCAGCGTGATGGACTAGCAGAGGAAATGGTTATCAGAAAATAGCTTCCTTCTGGCACGAGGATGGTGGGCATGCTCGTCGACATTTCATGCAATACATTCGGCAATCAAACAACCAGAACTGGTTTCACAACCGCTACAAAAATGAATGAAAACTCTCAGCATTTCAAGATCCCACATGGCTGAAGATAAAACAACTGGTAAAAGTTATTATCTCTTTTTAATCTGGAGCCCTGTAGAATTCTGGCTTCTGATTGGTCAAGGGGTGTTGATTTACTTTCTCTGATGCTGGTGCAGCTGAAACCGGACGGCTGTGGATAAGTTGAGTGTATTGCAGATTAAATTTGGGTCAAAAGTTCACTGAAATTGAAGAGAAGCTTCTCAGACATGTTGGCTTTTGCACCTGAAGTGTTTGTGTTTATCACCTTCACTCATTTGTTATTAGTTCAGCTGATATGTAAGGATGTCACTCAAGTTGTAAATTCTTTCCCTTTCCATTCCCCAGGCAAAGAATTTAAACCATCAGTCGAATCATCTGTTACAAAAACACTGCCAAGAAGTCAGTGATTTCGGATTGATGGCTGATGATAAATTATAACCAAACTCTGATCTTGCTGATGACGGCGTTTTTCCATTCTCAAAAACTCACTCTGAGCCAAATACGCGGCAGGGGATTTCGAAGATTTGGAGACGCGTCTCAGTGGAAACAAACAGCTTCATAACCATGAGCTGATGATTCCTTGAAAACAAGATACACACCAAATCATCCGAGCAACTTCAGCTACTCTTTTTTTTTGGTTGTGATTTGTGGAGATTATAGAACAGGACATCCAGGTTCTTGCAGCATGCTGTGATCCATCATTACATGATCACATGGTGCGTATGTCAACCAAATATGCTCAAATCATGCACCAGACAGACTGTACCATTTTTTAAAGAGTAGCTGATGCTACAGTGAATCAATAGTAGGAAAAAATCCTGTGACCATCAGTAACATGTCACATGATTAAAAAAACTACATTAAAACTGGGAGGCTCATGAAAGAGAAATTTTGCATTCATTTATTCATTAGTTTTGAAAGCCTCTTAATCCCACTTAGGGTCATGGGGAGGCTGGCGCCCAGGGTGGGGTACAAGGCAGGTCCAACACACACACACACACACACACACACACATAACCATTCACACTCACTGTCACACCTAGGGGCGATTTGGAACAGCCAATAAGCCTCCTGTGCATGTTTTTGGACTGAGTAAGGAAACCGGAGTACCCGAAGGAAACCCATGCAATTATAGGGAAAACATGCAAAGTCCACACAGAAATGCTCCGAGCCCGGGAATCGAACTTGGGACTTTCCTGCTGTGAGGCAGGCATGCTAACCATTGCCCCACCATGTCACCACAAATTTTGCATTTTAATGCTGAAATGTATTATAATAATAATAATAATAATAATAATAATAATAATAATGATAATGATAATAATGATAATAATAATATAATATTAGATTACTTAGAATTTATAATAACCATTTTAATGAGATTTAATGAAAGCAGCTCAGTGAAGATAACGGCTGATGGAATAACATTGCTGGATGGTGAAGTATAAGTTTAATCCTAAAATAAAAATTTTATTTGTAGAAATGAAAATAAATTAAGAATAGTTTCAAATAAATAAAATAACAATTAAACCTATAAATTAAACTGATATTATAATAATAAATTCCATGACTGCTTATCCCATGTATATATAGTGTGTGTGTGTGTGTGTGTGTGTGTGAGTATAAATTTTTTAAAAATTATATTTTATTTATTTATTTATTTTGTGATTTAATATAATTATAATTATATAATAATATATTCTTTTCTTTAAAATTTTTTCTATTAATGTATTACTGAGGTGGTAGGGTGGTACGGAGAATGGTGGTATGTGTGTTACCCTGTGATGGTCTGGTCAGTTGTTCAGAGTGTACCCAACCCTCACCCGGTGTCCGGTTGAGATAGGCCCCGGTCTTCCCTGTTCGTGACACTCGAGTTGCTGTAATATGTAAATGTTCCAGGGTTGCAAATAATAAAGGTTATATATATATATATATATATATATATATAATAAGGTTATATATGGAGGCTAGCGTCCTTCTCAGCCGACTCTGAGCGAGGGCAGGGTACACTCTGGACAGCTCGCCAGGCCATCGAAGGGCAGAAACATGCTGACGGTAATGCAGCTACTCTTTTCGAAAGTCAGCACTGGATCTTTTTCATGCCTTATTCGGTGGTATTAGGGTCATATGAAAGGTCTTTGGACAGGATTTGAGAAACAGTAGCTTTGGTTGCTATGGAAACATTCTTACCTCCACAACCGCTTATGATAAAGGCTTGATGTTGGGCTCATATTTTTCATGTAATGTTTTTTTTTTTATGTTTTGATTTTGTTTATTTTACTATCCTGGCTCTAGATTTTTTGTTTTGTGTGTGTAAAAAATTCCCATAATAGACAGCATTTTTGCAGAACTACAGCTTTGTCCATTGGCTCACTTTAACAGTTTATATCTACAAAACTATATGTGTTCAATTCACTTCCTGCACGGAGTTGATTCAGAGTCAGATCCAGACTCAGATCCACCTTGTGCCTCGATTTTTGATTTTCCCTTTGAAGGATGAAGCATTCACGGGAACAAATTTTGAAAAAGTCCAAGCTGAGTCCTTCATAGATACACCTTCCTGCTCCCATGGACCACTGGGTGATCTCTAACCTTTGCCCCTCTGTCGGCGGGCCTGATAAAGCCGTACAACAATAGAGAAGAAAAGAACCCATCTTACAGTCGTGGTTCTTCTAATTCTTCTGTCATAATTCTAAGAAAATTATCCGGAGGATTCTGTAATCTCTCACCATCCTTTATTTTTCTGCCACATTCCAGTAAAGTCATGTGGCTTCACTGATAAATTCTGCTCATTTGAAACTCTTTCGGCACTGACTCTGATGTTATCACCAGCGTGATGGACTAGCAGAGGAAATGGTTATCAGAAAATAGCTTCCTTCTGGCACGAGGATGGTGGGCATGCTCGTCGACATTTCATGCAATACATTCGGCAATCAAACAACCAGAACTGGTTTCACAACCGCTACAAAAATGAATGAAAACTCTCAGCATTTCAAGATCCCACATGGCTGAAGATAAAACAACTGGTAAAAGTTATTATCTCTTTTTAATCTGGAGCCCTGTAGAATTCTGGCTTCTGATTGGTCAAGGGGTGTTGATTTACTTTCTCTGATGCTGGTGCAGCTGAAACCGGACGGCTGTGGATAAGTTGAGTGTATTGCAGATTAAATTTGGGTCAAAAGTTCACTGAAATTGAAGAGAAGCTTCTCAGACATGTTGGCTTTTGCACCTGAAGTGTTTGTGTTTATCACCTTCACTCATTTGTTATTAGTTCAGCTGATATGTAAGGATGTCACTCAAGTTGTAAATTCTTTCCCTTTCCATTCCCCAGGCAAAGAATTTAAACCATCAGTCGAATCATCTGTTACAAAAACACTGCCAAGAAGTCAGTGATTTCGGATTGATGGCTGATGATAAATTATAACCAAACTCTGATCTTGCTGATGACGGCGTTTTTCCATTCTCAAAAACTCACTCTGAGCCAAATACGCGGCAGGGGATTTCGAAGATTTGGAGACGCGTCTCAGTGGAAACAAACAGCTTCATAACCATGAGCTGATGATTCCTTGAAAACAAGATACACACCAAATCATCCGAGCAACTTCAGCTACTCTTTTTTTTTGGTTGTGATTTGTGGAGATTATAGAACAGGACATCCAGGTTCTTGCAGCATGCTGTGATCCATCATTACATGATCACATGGTGCGTATGTCAACCAAATATGCTCAAATCATGCACCAGACAGACTGTACCATTTTTTAAAGAGTAGCTGATGCTACAGTGAATCAATAGTAGGAAAAAATCCTGTGACCATCAGTAACATGTCACATGATTAAAAAAACTACATTAAAACTGGGAGGCTCATGAAAGAGAAATTTTGCATTCATTTATTCATTAGTTTTGAAAGCCTCTTAATCCCACTTAGGGTCATGGGGAGGCTGGCGCCCAGGGTGGGGTACAAGGCAGGTCCAACACACACACACACACACACACACACACATAACCATTCACACTCACTGTCACACCTAGGGGCGATTTGGAACAGCCAATAAGCCTCCTGTGCATGTTTTTGGACTGAGTAAGGAAACCGGAGTACCCGAAGGAAACCCATGCAATTATAGGGAAAACATGCAAAGTCCACACAGAAATGCTCCGAGCCCGGGAATCGAACTTGGGACTTTCCTGCTGTGAGGCAGGCATGCTAACCATTGCCCCACCATGTCACCACAAATTTTGCATTTTAATGCTGAAATGTATTATAATAATAATAATAATAATAATAATAATAATAATAATGATAATGATAATAATGATAATAATAATATAATATTAGATTACTTAGAATTTATAATAACCATTTTAATGAGATTTAATGAAAGCAGCTCAGTGAAGATAACGGCTGATGGAATAACATTGCTGGATGGTGAAGTATAAGTTTAATCCTAAAATAAAAATTTTATTTGTAGAAATGAAAATAAATTAAGAATAGTTTCAAATAAATAAAATAACAATTAAACCTATAAATTAAACTGATATTATAATAATAAATTCCATGACTGCTTATCCCATGTATATATAGTGTGTGTGTGTGTGTGTGTGTGTGTGAGTATAAATTTTTTAAAAATTATATTTTATTTATTTATTTATTTTGTGATTTAATATAATTATAATTATATAATAATATATTCTTTTCTTTAAAATTTTTTCTATTAATGTATTACTGAGGTGGTAGGGTGGTACGGAGAATGGTGGTATGTGTGTTACCCTGTGATGGTCTGGTCAGTTGTTCAGAGTGTACCCAACCCTCACCCGGTGTCCGGTTGAGATAGGCCCCAGTCTTCCCTGTTCGTGACACTCGAGTTGCTGTAATATGTAAATGTTCCAGGGTTGCAAATAATAAAGGTTTGTCTATATATATATATATGGAGGCTAGCGTCCTTCTCAGCCGACTCTGAGCGAGGGCAGGATACACTCTGGACAGCTCGCCAGGCCATCGCAGGGCAGAAACATGCTGACGGCACTGCAGCTACTCTTTTCGAAAGTCAGCAATGGATCTTTTTCATGCCTCTCACCACAGACAGTGATGTCTGATAACCCAGTTAGCTGCACTGGGGGGTTTTTGGGCAGCAGTGACAACTCGGTGATAGTAGGGCTTGAACCCCTGACCTTGGGATCAGTAATCCAGCACCCTACTACTGGGTCACCACTGCTCCTAATAAAGAACATGACACTAGTTATTGAAATATAATATTAATCCATCAGTACTACGATGCCTTAAAACTATGATGCCACCCCCCGTAACTAACAGTAAAGCAACAGCAGCGTGATATCGCGCCCACGACCAATGTGTGAAACTGAATGTCCGTATTTAAAATGGCGAACCTGCTGACCAGCCAGGTGTTTCACATCCACTTTCCCACAACCTCTTTCTGTGTCTCCACGGTAACCTGCCGCAGACCTGGGCTCGTTCTATTGGACGACCTGTTCACTGTGGTCACACGGCTGGAAACAGTTGGAGAACTACAGTAGTGAGGCTGAACACACAGAGAGTCTTTAAATGACACTCGAACATATGAACTGAGTAGAACAGTTCCAATCGTTTAATTCTACTATAATTCTTCTTATATGCTCTTTATATGTTTATGTTCTTTTCAGGAAAGTTCACTGGTTCAGGATAAACCCAGATGATGAAGCCAGTGATATAAATTTTATAAATACCAGGTCTGGATGCAGATAGTGCACTTTAGATAGTGACAGGTTTTTTTTTAACAGTTCTGACATTGCTCAGAAATATTTAGGGAAGAGGAAGTTTCACTGGGTTTCATTACTTTGTTGAGGGACGAGGCGCCATGCAAGCAAGGTGAACATGCTTACCCCACACAGAAACGCCCAGGAATCGAACCCAGGACCTTGTTTGCTGTGAGGCGAACGTGCTAACCAGTGCGCCACCATACAGCCTATTTTGTAATATTAGTAAACTATAAATCGATGTACCGTATATATTCAGGAACAGAACACGAGGTTGTAAATTACCTTACAGCTGCTAGATTATGACTCCACAGTCGTTCGTCCTATTAGGCTCACAGGGCGGCTGGAGCCTATCTCAGCCATCCCTGGGTGAAAATGGGGTACACCCTGAGCAGCTCACAGGACCATCATGGGGCCAATACACACACACACACACACACAAAAGCATTCACATTCTATTGCACCTAGGGCCAATCTGGAACATCCAATTAGCTTAAAGTGCATGTCTTTGGACTGTGGGAGGAAACCAGAGTACCCGGAGGAAACTCACAGAGGCACAGGGAGAACATGCAAACTCCACACAGAAATGCCCTAGCACTCGAACCCAGGACCTTTTGGCTGTGAGGTGGACATGCTACCCACTACACCACCGTACCACCTACTCTCCAACCAGTTATACACTAGGTATTAAGTTTTATGATGAGTATATAAGCTGTAGAATTATTCGAAGAACAGAAACACTTGTCTAGTAATCGCGTTAAAAATATATTTATTTTAAACTTTAATCTATTTGCAAGGCCAACAGGCCTGCAGTCGATGTTTTCTTGCACGGTGATGGTAAAAGCTTGGCGTGGTCCCAGCCGTCTCGGTTACAGTCGCTTTAAAGGTAATATGGTAAGGTAAGTCTGTTGGGCTTTTTACATCCGAGGCTAGTGGCTCACCTGAGGCGGAGCTTATCCCTGGTTTCTGAAGCATGAAGCGAACAGGAGTTCAACTCCTCCTGGATGGGACGCTGGTCCACCGCAGGTTACCTTCCCAATAATTGTACTGGTACCCATTTATACTACTGGGTGGACAGGGGCACACTCGTGGTTAAAGACCTTGCACTGGAGTCTTAGCACTTTCGGGGTCCACCGGGGATTCGAACCCATGACTTCTCACTCATGAGCCCAGCACCCTTAACCACTCATACGAATGAGCTCACAGACGCCCATGGATTGGCTGGTGACTGCTGTGAGTGACAGGGGAGTGTCTGCCATCCCTCCTTCCCGTGAGAGCTAAGGTACTTAGTTCCCATGGAGTCCCAGACGAGGACAGCTGCAGTATCAACCCGGATTCGAACTGTGGTTGATAATCACGCACCTCATCGATGCGCCACTCGGGAGCCCACAAAAATTTTACTTCCTTCTTCAGTCTGTATTTCCTGTCCCAGATTTTTTCCAGGTTTGAAGGCCAGACCATCACAGGACCAACAAACACACTTATGCAAACTCACACTCACACCTAATGTGGATATCTTTGGTCTGTTGGAGGAAACCAGAGTACCTGGAGGAAACCCACACAAGTGTGGGAAGAACAACTCCACATAGAAACGCCCTTGTTTATTTGTTTATTAAAGGTTAATTATTTATGCATTCGTCATTTAAAAGGATCCGTGTTACTATGTATCTAGAAATTTTGTACAAATGAGCAATGACTGTATAATTAGTTGTGATTATGTGCAATAAACACTTTATTACATAGAAATGCTGTCATGCAAATCATTAAACAGGAAATATTAATGTGAAATAAGTCTTCACTTGATGTTACTTAAAGATTTAGGAGAATTAAGATTTATTAGATGTGATTTATTGGAAAAAAATAACATGTTATAAGTAATTGAGGTTAATACAGGTGTAATACATATATAAATACACTCAGTGACTGAATCCTTAATAAATGTTTTTTTAAACAAACAGCAAGACCTTTATTAACCTTTACTGTGGATGTTCCTTAAAATCGTGTTTCTGAGCACTCGATAAGGATCTGAGAGTGAACCGAGATGCTGTAGGTCTGGCATGAGGTAGTATCAGTGATTACTGTACACTTGATTTTCTGATCATATCCAGTGCTGCTGATGGTCTCAGCGGATTTTTACTTTCTAGTTTTGGTTTTCTATCTTCTATAGAAACTCTACTGGATGATTTGAAGTTGAATATCGCGGCTTCAATCCTGAATAAGCTATAAATAAACGGCTAGTTTTGATTTCTCTAATGAGTGATGATGACCATGTTTATCCATTCTGAGAATGTGGCAACATGTTTCATGCTTCAGGTGAACTGCACGGATTAGTGAGATACTTTCAATTCGCCAAAAATACAAGAGTCCAGACGTTATTCAGACAGTTGGGTAAGAATCTAGCCTTACTGATTTTATTACGATAATACAACATGGTATGGGTGACTGTTGTGGTTTCGTTTAATAACATCTACAGCAGCCATAAACACAATACTATTCATTTTCATATATGAATTAATTTAATCTATTATTTAATTAATTTATTCATTTTCTAAAACATTTAATCCTAATTAGGGTTACGGGGAGGCTGGCCCCTCTCAGCCGACTCTGGGCAAGGGCGGGGAACACCCTGGACAGCTCACCAGACCATCGCAGGGCCAACTCACACACAACCACTCACGCTCACACTCACACACAACCACTCACACTCACACTCACACGAAGAGGTGATTTGGAACAGCCAATTTGCCTAATGTGCATGTTTTTGGACTGTGGGAGGAAACCGGAGTGCCCAGATGAAACCCATACAAGCATGGAGAGAACATGCAAACTCCACAAAGAAACACCTGATCCCGGGAATCAAACCCAGGACCTTCTTGCTGTGAGGCCGACATACTAACCACTGCGCCACCGTGTCGCCGTTAATGCATTTCAAAGTAACTAATTCAAAAAGTAAATAAATTTACTGCTATTACAGCGTGATTAACTAATACAGTATATAACCACTAAGGCTTTAATAAATGAGGTTTTAAAGGCTGAATGATCTGGATTGCTAAAAAAGGC
This sequence comes from Neosilurus mollespiculum, assembly GCA_030014195.1. NCBI lineage: Eukaryota > Metazoa > Chordata > Actinopteri > Siluriformes > Plotosidae > Neosilurus > Neosilurus mollespiculum. The sequence goes on along the minus strand of JAQMYF010000010.1, from coordinate 21,543,131 downwards.
AATGATTAGTCCAACAATTAAAATCAATCATTATTATAAGAATTGATTTTAAGTCAAATATTATTGAAGCAAACCCAGAAAACTGGTGTGTAAAAAAGCAAGTAAACAACCAAACAAACAAAACAAATAAGTACACTTTTAAAGGCTAGCATGATGACTGGCTGCATAGTTAGCACGACTGCCTCAAAGCAAGAATGGCATGGGTTCAAGTCCCAGGCTCGGAGAGGGTGTATCTGTGTGGAGTTTGCATCTTCTACCTGAGCTTGTGTGTTTTTCCTTTAGGCCATGACCCAGGAAAGATAAAATGGTTAGAGAAATGAATTATCGAATAATGAGTAACATCATATTGCACTGTAAAACCCCGAGGTTTAGTCTGTTATTTAAAAATTGACCTTGTTAGAAATTCATGGGATATTTTTTTGTTTCATTAAAATTGCTAACAAAAAAAATTTGAGCCTGAAAAAAACAAAAAAAACAAACAAAAAAAACCCCCCAACACCCCCAAAACAAAACAAAACATCCGAAAATTAAAGTTTGAAAAGCCGCTACTCTATCGTTTTCATTTACCGTTTACTTTGGTTAGGTTTCTTCCAGGCAGCTAAGCCCTAGACAGTCTCTCAGCAAGTTATTTAGAATGCTTTAGGGAAGGGAAAGCGACTCTGAGTTTCATTACTTTATACTGTACATGGTAGAATAGGCCTCGAAAGGTGAACCTTAGAGTAACGCTTCTCACTCCCAGAACTGTAAACATGTCTCTTCACACATTACGGCGCTGTTCCTTCTACGACATACCTGAATCAAACACATCGGAGAACAATCCAGATTATGAGCAACCGCCTCAATGTATTATCATGCTTTTTTAAAATAATATTATAAAGATAAAGGAGTCTTTCAGCTGTTTTTTTAATGTTTTGTTAGGAATCATTTCCTCAATCCAGATAAACATAGTGAGCTTAAACAACAAGAGTTGGACTCACAGTGTTCGCATAGCACTTCTGAGAAACCAGAGCAACTGGGTTGGATTTCCATCGTTAACGTGAAACCAAAGGAATTCTTTCAGAGGAGTCAGTAGATACTTTACCAAACAGTATTAAAGACATTGAGGTGTATGTGAGAACAAAGGAAGTACGTACTAGTACACTGTCTATCATCTACATCATGTGGGGTTGTATCCTGCTTGGACTTGGGAGCCGTTGGTGCAGTTCCTGTTTGACTCCCACTATGCTAAGAACCCTGGGCATGGATTTACCCACAAGTGTCCCTCTGTCCACCCAGAAGTATAAATGGGTACCAGTTGGATGGTGCCTCACTTCGGCCTGACCTGTCTGCACCAACTCCACCGGCTACAACTTGAGTACAATATTTGACTAAAGTGATAAAATGAATTATTGCTGAGATAAGCCTAAACATACACCTCCATTAATATATCATTTACTTATATACTTATTTATTAGCTATTTTTTTCAGGAATTTGAAAATCTAGAATTTCTTTCTCCAAACACAAACTCAAGGAACCGGAAGTGTTGAGAGCGGGCAGCCATTTTCTCACTAGGTTTCTCTGGGACGACGACGAGAGGTGGAACATAGATATGACAAAGCACATAAGCTACGCATCACAGCAGATGACTCCGCCATGTTGGAAGCACTGTGTGGCCCTGAGCTGTCAACGTCATCTAATTCTTTTTCAATATTAATGTTGTTGTAGCCCTTTATCTCTATTGCTATTCTTACAACAGCATTAATGTTGAAAAAAATAAAATGACGTTTAAAGCTCAGGGTTGCAGTGCTTCGGCAGTCTGCAGTGGGATACAGATTATCTATTTCACGATATCTTGGAGGAGGATAATTACATGATTGAAGGCCATGCGCCGTAATTGTTTAACATATTTCAATGACAGTGATGAATACCAAGAATCGGGCTGATGGTTTTCCACCGATCAGAAACGAGAACATATTTTTAATGAATATTTTTACATTTGAGTTTTTTTGTGTTTGCCATTACATGTAATGTTATGGAACGTCTATGACACAAGCTAGCTCCTCTTCTTACTTACGTTACAGCAGCTGTAAACAGTTGTTTCCTTACCCGCCTGTAGTAAACTTACTAAAAATTAAATAATAAATAACAAGCGTGATTGTGATTTGAGAATTATTCTCAAACAATAAAGAACAATTACACACATTTTTCTTTTAATTTATTTACCTGACTAATTATTATCCACGTGATGGATCTTGGTGCATCTGTGTGCTAGTAGACGTGTATTATTTAAGAAAAATGTAGCCACCTTAATTTATGATTTAATTGTTTCCCAGAGAAGCCTTTTTCTTTTTTGTAAATCCTTGTTTTCATTGTTTTGTGACCAACACTTCCTTTATCCTCTCAAGCCACTACACTTTCACTATAGCCACACAGTCACATACACACACTTACATGTGTGTGAGAGAAATATACAACACAGTTACTCCTTCTTTCCAAAACATCTGACTAATTTAATTTTTTTGCTTACTTTTTTTTCATTTTTAAAAAATGTACTTTCTTAGTTTTACTGTAAAAGTAATATATTTGACTCATCACTAAGCGTGTGTGAATGAGTGTTTGAGTTCTTTTTGCTTGTGTGTGTGTGTGTGTGTGTGTGTGTGAGTGTGTGTTTAGACCTGATAGGGCTTTAATGACATTTTAAAGCACGAGAACAGTTGTAGCTCCCCCACCCACATGCCAGATAACCGGGTTAGCTGAACTCAGGCGCTGACTCATAGTCATTGTAACACACTCACATTTACTGTAAGAGTGCTCATCAGTAATGTCTACAAAGATGTAGAGCGACAATTCTATACATAGTAAAGTTATCTTTATAGATACTCATGCACTACATGGATATTTAAGAAGGGAAACCTCCACCCTGACCAGAAACACTGAATTCTGGTGCTAATTCGGTTCAGGCGTTTCAGTATTCCTGCAAGACATTAGCGAAGACCTTGTTGTTGCTAGCACAGTTACTATGGGAGAAACTAAACTCATCAGTCTCAAAAATAAACAAAAGTCAGCGTTCGAATGTGCTTCTGTTCTCACTCACTGTATTCCAGCATGTCAGCACTAGAATTCCAGTGTAAAAGTAGTGGGTACAACAAAACTCACAGTCCCATAATGCAATTCAGCTGTACAACTCATCCCTCTTTAAAGCTTTAGAAACCGGGCAGCACGGTGGTATAATGGTTAGCACGTCCGCCTCAAACCAAGAAGGTCCTGGGTTTGAGTCCCTGGCTATGGTATTTCCGTGTGGAGCTTATATATACTTGTGTGGGTTTCCTCTGGGAACTCTGGTTTCCTTCCACAGTCCAAAAACATTCACATTGGGCTAATTGGCTGTTTCAAATTGCCCTTATGTGTAGGTTTCAGTGTGAATGGTTGTGCGTGTTGGCCCTGTAATGGTCTGACTTGTGGTTGAGAGTGTACCTTGCCTTTGCCCAGTGTCGGCTGAGACAGGCTCTGGCCTACCTGCAACCCCAGTAAGATTAGGTGGTTTGGCAAAAAAAAAGGCTTTAGAAGGCGATCTGTTTGAGGGTGAAGCGGGGAAGAGAGCTGGACAGATTAAAGGACTAAAGCGCTGCCGCAGCTCTCTCCTTAGCTAGTGATGAAGCGAAGGCTAAATTCAGCAGCATTTCACGGGAAGACAGTTATCCCAATTATAAATGTACTAATATTGTGAAAAATATTCACATGAAACATCTGTGAATTTTAAGTATAACAAAGAGGTTATTTAGCCATGAATACAGGTTGTCAAGTAGAATAAATATAATTATTCTGGATAGTTATGTACATCTATCGTAGGACAATATCTATTTATAAACACAGCTATTCATTTACAGTTAGCATCAAATTCAAAAATCAAATTCAAATTCAAGTTTATTGTCACATACAAATTATACACAGTACAATATGTAGTGAAATGCTTAGTACGACTGTCCAAATGTAAAGAATAAACTATTAAAGCAACAAGAACAAAAGAACAATAATTAAAATTTTAGAAGAAAAACTTTACAAAGAAAAATAAAAAAATAAAAATTTTACAAAAAAAATAAAAAATCAGTACAGAGGGCTTCGTTTAACTAGCATAATTAGAGCACTTACGGCAGGTTATCTACAGTACCATAATTTCCATAAGGAATCATGTATGATTAGTAAAAATAAATAAATAAAAAATTCTTGACGAATACAGCAATTTATCTTGAATTATTAAGATTAGCGAGGATAGTCATATACACCTCGCAAAATTAGGGCAATATATATCCATGAACACAGCTAGTCATCTACAGTAAACAAAAGTAGCATAGATAGTTATGTATAGCTAGCATAATTACTGCAATATTTATTTATTAATACAGCTATTCATCTACAGTTAGCATTAGCACAGAGGGTTATGTTTAGTTAGCATAATTAGAGCACTTACGGCAGGTTATCTACAGTACCATAATTGGCATTAAGAATAATGCATAGCTAGCATGATTAGTAAAAAAAAAAAAAACAAAACAAAACAAAACATTGATGAATACAGCAATTCATCTTGAATTATTATGATTAGCGAGGATAGTCATATACACCTCGCAAAATTAGAGCAATATATATCCATGGACACAGCTAGTCATCTACAGTAAACAAAATTAGCATATATAGTTATGTATAGCTAGCATAATTATTGCAATGTTTATTTATGAATACAGCTATTCATCTATTGTAAACAAAAGTAGAATGGATAGTTAAGTATAGCTAGCATAATTAGGACAATATTTATCCATGAACACAGCTAGTCATCTACAGTTAAAAAAATTGGCATGGATAATTTTGTATAGCTAGCATTAGCAGGGCAATACTTATCTATAAATACAGCTAGTCATCTATAGTAAACAAAATTAGCATATATAGTTATGTATAGCTAGCATAATTAGGGCAATATTTATTTATGAATACAGCTAGTCATCTGCAAACAAAATGAACATGGATAGTTATGTATAGCTAGCATAATGAGGACAATATTTATCCATGAACACAGCTAGTCATCTACAGCAACCAAAATTAGTATGGATAGTTATATATAGCTAGCATAAGTAAGGCAAAATTTATCCATAAATACAGCTAATCATTTAGAGTAAACAAAATTAGCATGTATAGTTTTGAATAGCTATCGTAATTAGGACAACTAGTCTACTAATGAATGCAGCTAATGATACCCTAATAAATACCATAACACCACAATTATCCACGATTAGCATTGATAGTTCTATATAATCCTTCACATGTAGGAGACTATTCACTGGCAGATCTCGCTAGTCATCTAGTGTTATTAGCGTGAATCTTTGGGAACTGCAGGTAATTGTTTCCTAAATGCAAGTCCCTGAAGTAACATTTAAGAAAATACACAACGTTCAAGCTAGGAATTAAAAAGAACACAAATCTAAAATATAAGGAGACAAAAATTATGGAAACTGAGGCTATTTACATGCTAGCATGAATTGATGCCATGTTGGTTCCAGTGCAGTTAATGCACACAGTCATTGCTAATGTTTGAATTAGCATCAAAAAGCACAGCTCAGAACTGAAGATGGTATGATTTCTACTGGCCTGATTTAGATTTAAAAACAAATGTGTTTAAACGTTCAAAAGATAAGACATTCTCCTGTTTTTCCTACACAGAAACTATTTTATTGTGAATGCAGACCCATATTTATGATAAGTCTATTTTTACATTTCAAAGAACCTTAATCGAGAGGTTCTTTCCCCACGCAGCACCTTCAGCCTCCCCCGGCCTCGACCACAGCCTGACACCTCACAACACGTTTCTCATTCATAATTTTTCTCCAATACACCAACCACAGGCATTTCTAATGCATTCTGGTCATCCAGACGGCATCAGTGCGCTTCCTTGAAAAGCGGTTATGAGCGATTGATAAGCAGATGTTAATCTATAAGTGGTGGAGAAGTTGGTATTATGTTTGTTTTTTTTTTCTTTTTTTTTTTTTTTCGTGGTAGCTGTGAGGTGAGTGTGAGCGGGAAGAGCAGAACACCCACAACCCAGGATGGTGCTTTCCCCAGCAGGAAGAGTTCTTTCCGTGAGCCGTCTCTCTCTCTCTTTCTTACACACACACACACACACACACACACACACACACACACACACACACACTGACATGGCCTTGCACATTCGACATGGCCTTGTTTTTCACCTTCACCACAGACATGGAGAGAAAGTGCTGCCTCGTCTGTCCCAATGTAAACAAATGATATAATATTACTGAAGAATGCGTAGGCTCAAACAGGAAGACCGATTTCCACTCCATCGTTCGTGTACTGACATGCTTCAATCATTTTCCAGTTTTTAACCACAAGAGGTGACATGAGAGTATGTAAACAGGATATTTACACCATAAAGGCAAGGGGATTTAGAAAAACGTCTTTAAGGACAGTTACGGAAGACGTTTGAGTTGTTTGTATGTATCAGTTAATGAATCAGAGCAAAACTGAAGATTCAGAATAAGATACCGCACGCTAAACCGCTGAGTGACACGGTTTTAATTACAGGATAAATCTGTAAATACAAATTAACATAGAGCGAAGACGGTTGTGACTGATCTCGATCGCTTATAAATTCTAGTGTTCATTCATTCCTCATAAATAAATCAATGGATAAATGAATGAATGAGGGCAGCACTGTGGTGTCGTGGTTAGCAAATCGGCTTCAGGGGTCGGGCGTTTCTGTGTGGAGTGTGCATGTTCTCCCCATGCTTGTATGGGTTTCCTCCGGGTACTCCTGTTTCCTCCCACAGTCCAAACGCATGCACAGTAGACTTATGGGCTGTTCCAAACTGTCTGTAGGTGTGAGCGTGAGTGTGAATGGTTGTGTGTGTTGCCTTGCTATGGACTGGCAAAATGTTAAGGGTGTAACTCCGCCCAGTGTCGGCAGAGATAGAGGCCAGCCTCCGCCCGACCCTAGTAGGAGTAAGCGGTTTGGAAAATGGCAGTGAGTGAATGAGGTCTTTATCCTGGTCAGAGCTGGGATCTGGCGATCTGGAGGAAGTCTCAGGAATACTGGGTGTCGGATCATCTCAGTCACCAAGCATGCGCACACACACACACACACACACACACACACACACACACACACACACACACACACATTAACACCTAGGGATAATTTGTCTTTGTCAGTCCACCTGTAGTTTTGGACAGTAGGAGGAAACCAGACAACCTGGATTAAACCCACATGGTAGATGGTAGACCCAAGATCAGAAGCCAATCTCTCTCTCTCTCTCTCTCTCTCTCTCCTTTTGTAGCTTTCCTGACCTCACCAATACACCAAATCCATACATACGTAGGACTGCAGAATGCACTACATTATAATAAAGCAAAGCATCCTTCAGATTTAAGGTGTTATGTTCATCATGAGCCTTATTGCTGAGAACTAAGGCTGAAAATGACTCATCGTGAAACTGAAACAGAACCACGCACCAAAGATTTCAATTATAAATAACTGAAATTGATTTGGTGAAAGGTATGAGGTGATGTGAGGTGAGCAGTTATTTTTTTTTTCTGTGAGAAATTCTGCTGCAGAACGCACTGAATGAGGTGCCACACTTTTTTTTCCAGCTGGTGAAAATGTGCACACGAAGTTTACATTAGGATTCGGGGGCGGAGTTCAGTTAGCATTTGTAATGTTTGCTCCACCTATATTCGGATTCATTAAATGGAACAGAATCCAGTTGGAGGGCAGTGGCGGCATGGTGGTGTAGGGCTTAGCACGTCCACCTCACTGCAATAAGGTCCTGGGTTTGAGTCCCAGACTCAGCTCCAGCATTTCTGTGTGGAGTTTCATGTTCTCCCTCTGCTTGCATGGTTTTCTCTGGGTACTGCAGTTTCCTCCGACAGTCCATAGACATGCACATTACACTAATTGGCTGTTCCAAATTGACCTAGGTGTGAATGTGAGTGTGAATGGTTTTGTGTGTGTGTGTTTTGTCCCTGCCATGGTCTGGTGAGCTGCTCAGTGTGTACTCCGCCTACAGCCAGTGTCAGCAGGCTCCATCCTTCCCTCCTAATTGCGGATTAAGCGGTTCGGCAAATGAGTGAGAATTAAGTCTACAGTGCACTACTTCAGTGAATATATCTTACAGTTTGTCACCTACAACATCAATCCAGTTCATAACTAGAAATGTGGAGAGGACTCTATATATATATATATATATATATAAATCACACTCACAAGGTTATTTATTATTATATTATTATTATTATTATTATTATTGTTATATTTATTATTATTATTATTATTATTAGTAGTAGTAGTAGTAGTATTAATTCATTAATTTTCTGTACCGCTTAATCATAATTAGGGTCGCGGGAAGGCTGGCGCCCATCTCAGCCGACTCTGGGCGAGGGCAGAGTCCACCCTGGACAGCTCGCCAGGCCAATGCAGGGCAGAAACACATCAGAAAGTTACGAAGGATAAATGAACAAACATGACAATTGCTTCATGCAGCATCACTCAGTTATAATACTGAACATTGTCTCTATTAATCCCTTATTTATAATATCTTTACTCACTCAGAGCTAGGGTCAAAATCTGAGAACCATTCTGGCAAAAAAACAACTTGTGATATTTATGTATATATTCTACACATTCTACAGAAAGTGGGCACAAAAAGTCCCACCCACTGGCACCAAGCAGAAGATAAGGAAAAGTAAGATTTTACTTTCTATAGCACTGTTGTCTTTATTCAAAAAATCACGTGTGTGCAGGGCATAGTTTAGAGATAATGTCATCATCCTTTAAAAAATTCAGAAACCATGCAGACAGCAACAACAGCTCTGGTTATACAGGTACTTTATTTCAAAAATCAATAATAGAGATAATTTATCACAATAAGATTGAAAACAGATACTTCACCGAGACTTAAAAATAAAATAAAAACATACTCTTTTCTGTATATATATATATATATATATAGCTATTTATCGCATGATCTGTACCAAATAATATATTTACATTCATTTATGTTCCTATAAATAAGGTATGTTATTACAGTGTACGCTGTACATTAAGGCTAACTCCTCTTAACAGGCTCACATCCCTTAACTTAACTTAACCTTTTCCATGAAACATATTAAAGTGTTTGTTATTTTTTTTTCCACCATTAAAACAAGTTAAATGTGTACTTTTTCCATCAATAGTTTATTTTCAGGTCCATGTGTTGAATATAGCTGGCTTTCATGCTCAGTAATAACATGAATCTGTTTGGGTGATAATAATCTGTGTAATGCTTTCCGTTACAAACAAGACACGAGATGAGATGTGAGAGTCTGTGACTCCTAGAAAGTTCTTATATAGAATACTTACTGTAGTAATTGTTGTTGTACAAATATTATGTATTGATTAATACTGTCTGATTTAAACATTATGATTAATGATAATAATAATAATAATAATAGTTTATTTCACTTTATTTATTTCACTTTATTTCATTAAGTTGTGGGTTTGAATCACTGTTAGACCCCCAGCGTGCTAAGAACCCTCGGCAAAGTCATAATCACAAGTGTCCACCCAGCAGAATAAATGGGTACCAGTAAAAAATCCTGGGAAGGTCACCTGCGATGGACTAGCATCCCATCCAGGAGTTGAACTCTTAGCTGCTTCACGCTACAGAAACGGGTATAGGCTCCGCCTCTGATGAGCCAGTAGGTCAGGGTGTAAAAAGCCCTAAAACTATCTAGATCAGAATACTGATATGAGTATTCTCACGTATGATTTAGGTGGTATCAGTCTCTCACTAAACGTGCTCCTGTGACTGATCAGCAGGTTGTGCAGCGGGTTGGAGGTATTGTTGAATATTGTCTTTATTTCGGACAACATTTGCCTTTCCGACACCACCGTCAGAGAGTCCAGCTCCATCCCCACATTGGTACTGGCCTTGAGGATACATTTGTTGCGTCTGTTTGCATCTGCAACCCTCAGCCTGCTGCCCCAGCATGCAACAGCATAGAGGATAGCGCCGGCCACAACAGACTCATAAAACATCCTGAGCAGTGTTCAGCAGATATTAAACGACCTTAAACACCTCAAGAAATAGAGACGGCTCTGGCCCTTCTTGTAAAGTGCGGTAGTGTTCTTAACCCGGTCCAGTTTATTCTCAATATGAACTCCGAGGTGTTTGTAATCATCCACCATTTCCACATTGACGCCCTGGATGGAAACAGGCGCTGCTGGTGTTTTGGATCTCCTGAAATCCACAATCAGTTCCTTGGTCCTTGTCACATTAAGCTGCAGATGATTCTGCTCAGACCATGTGACGAAGGAGTCCACAGCAGCTCGATATTCTGTCTCATCACCTCCACTGATACATCCAACTACAGCAGAGTCATCAGAAAACTTCTGAAGGTGGCAGTTCGCTATGCAGTAGCTGAAGTCAGTTGTGTAGAGAGTGAAGAGAAAAGGGGAGAAGACGGTCCCTTGTGGTGCTCTGGTGTTGCTGACCACCGTGTCCGGCACGCAGTGCTGCAGGCGCACGTACTGTGGTCTTCCGGTCAAGTAGTCCACAATCCAGGATACAAGAGAGGTCGCTGTCAGCTTCTCACCCAGGAGGGTCGGCCTGATGGTGCTGAATGCACTGGAAAAGTAAAAAAACATGACCCTCACAGTGCTCTGCAGGCTTACTGATCCAAAGGTTGGGGGGTAAAAGTTGTCACTGCTGTCCCCCCAGTACAGATAACTGGGTTTTCAAAGGCCAGCCATGTCTCTCACTGTCTGTGGTGAGAGGTATTTAAAAGGACCAGTTGCTGATATTCATAAAGAGTAGGCCATTGGGTTGCCTGTCAGCGTGTGTCTGCCCTGCGATGGCCTGGCGAGCTCTCCAGGGTGTACTCTGCCCTCGCCGAGAGTCGGCTGAGATGGGCGCCATCCTCCCCGCGACCCTAATTAGGATTAAACGCTACAGGAAATGAATGAATGAATATTCTCAATATTTAAAAGATTTAAAAATTAAAAAGTATGAATACTGAAATATCTACAGAAATTCGATATTGTTTCTCAATTTGCCTGATACCCAGGAGGATTTTATGTCTTGTGGTTCTTTTAAAGACAAAACCTGTAACTTTTATTTAAGAACACAGGGTAAGTTTGGGGTGAGGTTTCGGTGTAAGAATTATGTAAGTGGAAGGTTCTTATGAGGATATTAAGTCAGATGTGTGTGTGTGTGTGTGTGTGTGTGTGTGTGTGTGTGAGTGAGTCAGTGAGTGAAAACGAGCAATCTTAGCCTAGTTTCATATCCTAGCATACAGCGGAAGCAACAAGCTAAAATACACCTATGTACAGTGTTCTAATATGTTCTTACACTGCATATACTATATATTTATATATACCAGAATATATGCCTTTTATTACTTATATAAATATTATAATATAATTATATTTTATCATTTATGTACAGCTAAACATAATTTTATTTAATGTTTAAATAAAACGAATTGAATAATGAATTCAGGGATTAAAAGAGCAGATAAAAAATATAAGCAAAAAAAACAACAACAACAACAAAAAAAACACAAAACAGGCAAACCCCCCAATAACAACATAGTGGTGGTAGTAGTAATGATAATAATAATAATAATAATAATAATAATAATAATAATAATATTAATAATAATAATAATAATAATAATAATAATCATTCATTCATTCATTCATTTTCTGAACCGCTTAATCCTAATTAGGGTCGCAGGGAGGCTGGTGCCCATCTCAGCC
>JAQMYF010000010.1:21423505-21446005 GCA_030014195.1 Neosilurus mollespiculum | reverse complement strand
AGGTAACAAGCTAAGGCTAGTGCCTAGCGCTGATTTCTACTGAATTCTTTACTCTTTTTATTAAAAATATTACTGTATTGGAAGTTAAATAAATTGATTAGTGTCTTTTCACAGCTTCCACAAAATTCTGATGGTGTGCTGTTTATAGTGTTGATGATTTCGCCATTGCAAAGTTATGAAAATACGCTTTTCTACTTAAATCGACAAATGTACAAGTGCTATTGTGCATGCGCTGAAAAAGCCTGGGTATCCTGGGTCTCTGTCTTCACTTGGATATGGTATACAAACAAATGGCTGGATACAATGACCAAAAATAATACTTCATGAATCAAACATGATCCATCTTTTGTGTACATTGAGATATTGTGAAAGTTTTGTACTAATATTTGACTTATTTTTTTAAGTTATCTTGCTCCACCCACCAGGTTGGAAGCAAACACAGGATAAGAGGACTTAAGAAAACCAAGGAAGTGTGATGGGCGGTCTTAATGATGATGTTAGTAATAATAATGATACTTATTATTATTATTATTATTATAATAAGGGCGGCATGATGGGGTAGTGGTTAGCATGTCCACCTTGCAGCAAGAAGGTCCTGGGTTCAATTTCCGAGCTTAAGGTGTTTCTGTGTGGAGTTTGCACATTCTCCCTGTGCATGACTGAGTTTCCTTCAGGTACTCTTGTTTCCTCCCACAGTCCAAAGACATGCACAGTAGGCCGATTGGTGGTTCCAAATTGCCCCTAGTTGTGAGAGTGAGTGTGAATGGTTGTATATGTGTTGCCCTAAAATGGTCTGACGAGCTGTTCAGGGGGTACCCCACCTTTGCCCAGAGTTGGCTTAAATCGGTGCTAGCCTCCCCGTGACCCTACTTAGGATTAAGCGGTTTATAAAATGAATGAATGAATAAATGAATGAACAATAACAAGTGGTGGCTTATGGTTAAGGCTCTAGGTTACTGATCAGAAGGTCAGGGGTTCAAGCCCCAAGTATCACCATGCTGCCACTGTTAAGCCCTTAAGCAAGAGCCTTAACCCTTAACTGTGCAGTTATGTAAATGGAATGCAAAAAAAAAAAAAAAAAAAAAAAGCAAGACACTCTGGATAAGGGTGTTTGCAAAAAGATGTAGATAAAATATCAATTGTAAAGAATAAGGGGAAGAAGAAATGAAGAACTTGATGCATTGTACCATGCTTTGAACCATGTATTCTTTTTTTCACTATTACTGTTGCGACTGTTGCAGCAAAGTCAACTTTGTGTAAGAAAAGAATAAAGAAATAATAATACAGAGAAGAAGAGGAGTAATTTTCGTGTGTATGATGGATAGACTGAAAGCATTCGTCTCCTTTGCGTAAAGCCTGATGGCATATTTACAGGACAATAGGAATGCAGTTTACTCAACTCCAGTATTTAATATCCTTCATCCTTATAATCTCCAGCTATTTTCTGTCTATAATGCTTATATTAACAGATGGCTTAACGCACACACGCCATTGCTGGGGCAGAGGTGAAATATTCTTAAGAACTGCCCCTGGAGACATAAACATTAGTCACTAGCGTTTCGATGTCAACAGACCGAATGCAGGCTGTTTTTCTTTTTCCTAGCTGGATCTATACAGAAGAGCTTGTAGGTCTTAGGTAATCAGTTCATGTTCTAGTTTCCACAACAGGCAAGGGAACAAGGTGAGCTTGCGTGCCATAGCACAGTAGGAGACACAGACAAGGCACGTGAATAACAATGAGTCGGCTGCTTGGAATTCCCTCAAGCCAACCTATTTATCGCTTACAGTGGATCTGAAAGTGAGAAATCCCTTTATTGCGTTTGTATTCATCCCTGAGAGTTAGGTTTATTCGGGTGTGGTTCATGGTCTTTAGAGCGAAGGTTTGCGCACACATACCTCGGTACGCACTAATAAAAAAAGGCTGTGGCCCATATCTGCCGATTTGTTTACACTGAAGTCTAACGTCAAAATAGTCTGTAACCAAGGGGACTCGCGTTACACAACCGATACGTTTAAAAGCCGCAGGACGAGACAGGTCCTTCAGCGTCGTAGCTGTCTGTTAACACTGATTAAAACTAATCATTTAGCCCATTGAGTCTCCAACAGGGTAATGTTCTGCCTGACATTATATGTCAACTATGGTTGACATTGATATCAGCAGACTAAAGGAGAACTCTGTGGACTTTCAGTGACCTGATTAAAAAATTAAAAAAAAAAAATCACAATGATTTCACATGTGATCAAAAAAGTTTTCCATGTGTGGCTACATGAATAAAGTGTATCTGATCCTGTGTGTGGACAAATATAAATATATATATATATATATATATATGCAAGAAAATCCCATCTGGAAAACAAAATCTTGCAAGCATGCAAGAAATCTTTTGTTATTGTGATTTTACATAGAAAACATATAATGAGAGATCAGCCATTACATTAAAAACCTGTCAATATGCCAATGACGATATGAGCAATCTGATTGGATGATGCATGGGCAAGGAATTTCTCATGGACCGGTGTGTATCCAACCAGCAAGTTATCTAGTAGCTAGCTGCACTGTGCGCTATGATCTTTAATATCTTCTAGAACAGCGTTTTCTTAAAGAGAAATTGTAGACAGGAAATATTCATTCATTCATTCATTTTCTAAGCCGCTTAATCCTAATTAGGGTCGCGGGGAGGCCGGGGCCCATGTCAGCCGCTTTGGCCGAGGGTGGTACACCCTAAACAGCTCATCAGACCATCGCAGGGTCAACACACACAACCATTCACACTCACAACAGGAAATATTCTAAGGCACAAATAATTTACAAAGTCCCGCGAAGTATTCACTACTCGTCTGAAAGCTGTTACTGGTCACTTGAAGGGAAAAAAAGGCCAAAATCTACCAAATCCTGAAGGAGGGCAGTTTGAAGATAGTACCCCAGCTGGAATGAAAAAATCAACAGCACCTGAAATTAATAATAAAAAAAAAACGGCCACCATTTTAAAACCCCATATAATAAACAACTTATTAATCTTATTTGCTCGGTCTGTACAGAGAAATCCCAGAAATCTCTCTCTATAAATACAATAGAATTACACTGCCAAGCCAAAAATAAATTCGCACACACGAATATGTGGTTCCGCCTTTATCCTCGCTTATAGCATGTAATCATCATGCCATTGTTTCAACAAACAGTGTCGGGTTCATTTCTCACCGACGTCTTGAATCAATGAGGGAAAAACTGAACCACTCCATAAAGTCTTCTCCAGCATATCCCGAAAACTTTCACTAGGGTTAAGATCGGGACTCTGGGGTGCCGATACATATGTGAAAATTATTCGTCATGCCCCCTGAACCACTCGCTCATTAATCCTAATAAGGTTTGCGGGGAGGGCGGCGCCTATCTCAGCCGACTATGAGTAAGGGCAGAGTACACCCTGGACAGCTCGCCAGGCAATCACAGGGCAGAAACACGCTGATGGAAATCTAATGGCCTACTCTTTACGAACAACAGCGATGGTTCTTTTCACCACAGACAGTGAGAGATATAGCTGGCCTTTGATAACTGGGGGCAGCACTGACAACTTGGTGATAGTGAGGCTTGAATCCCCAACATTCGGAACAATAAACCACCACTGCCCAGTAATAATTCATTATTTCTTAAAAAAGAAATTAATAAATTAAAATTTCTGACACGATGAAATCTTATCTGTAGATGTTTTTTTCCCCTCTGATATCAGCAGAGAAAATGAGATCATGAACTTTCAGTGACCTTCAGAGCGAAATTTTCGTGAACTTCCAGTGAACTAAAGCTATGTAAATAATAACAATAAGAGAAAGAAATTTATGTCTGGGTGTAAACACCGTGCTTATCATGTCATGGACCGGAGTAAATGTATTTTCGAGACAGCAGGTGAATCTAGTGGAAGAGTGAGAGGGGAGAAATTAAGTATATATCAGATTGGAGCAGGATTGCATGCGTGTGTGGTGAAAAGGATTTGGCGAGCACTCTAAGGACATCCACGCCAAAACAAAAACTGAAGCTACAGAACCAGTTTCAATGTTACACATGGTTCTCCCTTATGGGTTTGGTAGGGAGGGCAAAAGGTCATTGTTGTCACGAAAACAGGCACACACACGCACATCCATACATGCACAGAAGAAAGAATTTCTTCATTCCAGTCATGTAATTAAAGAGTGGAAATGTGTATCGAATCTAAGCCCTTGATATACAGTAAAAACATGTGAAAGAAGAAAGACACGTCGGAAAGTTAGATTACAGCATAGCATCAGTCTTGTCTAAACTTTATTCTCTGTTCAAACTTTCCCACTCTCATTACACCCCTCGCTCCCCTGTCCTACTTCTTTGTAGTGTATACTTTCATAGGAATATAAATAGCAATCAGAGGAGCGTTCATGCGCCTGCGGAGATTTAAACGCTGTCTGAGTGCATGCTCTCGGCTGGATTCCCCTTTCACGCCAGCAAACAAACTGAAAACAGTTTACACGGGCAGGTCAAGGTTTTATCGCACATCTCATACAAGTCTTTTCTTTGATAGATAAACAGTAATTACGAAAAATCCCAACGGTGTCATTTCAGACTATCTAAGCCCTCGTTTCCAAAGAGGCTGTTGCTAAGGAAAGTGACATGCTAAACTCTTCATATACAAACACACTGTGTTGGCATTAAAAATCAAAATGGCTTCAAGGAAAACATGTCTGTGAGGGACCTCAGATATCCATGGAACTGCCAATTAGCCTACTCTGCCTGTTTTTGGACTGTGCGAGGAAACCAGAGTACCCAGGGAAAACCCACGCAAGCACGAGGAGAACATGCAAACTCTACACAGAAACGCGGGAATCAAACCAGGGACCTTCTTGCTGTGAGGAGGATGTGCTTGCCACTGTGCTACAGTGCCGCCATTATTATTATTATTAGTAGCATTATTATTTCAGTGGTTGGCACATTCAGGTCACGGCAAAAAGGTCCTCGAGTTCTGCTGTGCTTGTGTAGGTTTCCTCCAGGTACTTCGGTTTCCTCCCGCAGTCCAAAGACATGCACATTAGGCTAAATGGCTGCCCGTCGGTGTAAGTGTGTTGTGTATGTATGTGTTAGTTCTGGTGGACTGGTGAGCTGTTCAGGGTGTGCCCCGCCTTCACCTAGAGAGAAGGCTAAGATAGGCTCCAGCCTCCATACAACCTGACTAGGATTAAACAGTTCGGTAAGTAAAAAACATAAATCAATTATTATTATTATTAGTATTAGTATTTATATCATTATGGGATGTCCTATGTAATGGAATAGATCACTTAGTGACTACCGGGTGTTGGACTCCTTGCCGCTGTCTGTCTCTTTGTCATGATTTTATGATGTCACAGATCACCCCGGGACATCCCACCTACAACGCTTCATGCACTGCCCCAAGGTGAGAGTGTGAGCATAAATGGTTGTGTGTGTTGGCCTGGCGATGGTCTGGTGAGCTGTTCAGAATATACACAGATTTCGACCAGTGTCGGCCGAATCCTAGTATAATTAGGCATTCTATAGATCTATTATATATATATATATATATATATATACTATATATATATATAGTAGTGGTATATAGTGGTATATAGTAGTCAGTGGGTGATGTGTACAGTGTTATCAATATGATAAATGGTAGAATGTAAATGTAGTGCAAAATGCAAATGTATAACAGTGTTGTGCAGTTTAATGGCCGCAGGTAGGAATGATTTCCTGTGTGGTTCAGTGGTACATTTAGGTGGTATCAGTCTCTCACTGAAAGTGCTCCTGTGACTGATCAGCAGGTTGTGAAGCGGGTAGGAGGTATTGTTCAGTATCGTCTTTCCGACACCACCGTCAGTGAGTCCAGCTTCGTCCCCACATCGTTACTGGCCTTGCAGATCAGTTTGTTCAGTTTGTTTGCATCTGCAACCCTGAGCCCCAGCATGCAACAGCACATAAAACATCCTAAGCAGTGTTCAGCAGATATTAAACGACCTTAGCTTAGCCCTTTTTGTAGTAGTAGCATAATTAGTTATTATGTTATTACAGATACTGTACAAATAAATAGCTATAGGAATGAAGCAATTCATTAGTATAAAACACACCCATTTGTTCATTTAGTACGCATCTATCCAAGCATCGTCAACATAGCTTATTTTTACAGAAAGACCTGTTTATCAACTGCATTTTTTGTGTCATAACCACAGCTCACATGCCGATGTACATTTATATACATTTATTATTTGCATATCAGCATGTCCAGTTTAGCAATTTGAATTGCAAAACACAACTGTGTTGAAAGTAACGTATGCAAAATGTCCAAACACCCCCATCCCCATCCCTGGTTGCTGTAAGTCAAATTAAGTCAAACTGGCACACCGTGTCATGGAGAAACCTGGTGCTTTGGTAATTACAATCAGAACAAGTTTATAAGCCATGTTTCGCCTGCTTCACTGAGCATTACTTTAGTACAGGTAGTTTTGTACACCTGGCAGATCCACGGGAAGATTTAACCTCAGGCCACTGTGCATTTACTGCTAGACTTAGAGTAGGGTCTCGATTTTCGTTTGCCAAAAAGATCTATCATCCAGACAGGACTTTACAAACACATCTCAGAGGTCAGACTGAAGGTCAGGAACAGATTGGCATGCCACACCTGTGCATGGTGAGACACAGAGGCATGAATGCTATGTAGAGACTCTCAAAAACACTGTTCACACCATCCAGTGTGAGAATGCTAGAAAAGGCATCCCTGGAATGACTCAAATTTATGGTGGTGTACGAGCTAATCTTAGTTCCAATGAAGCATCAATCATTGCTTCTTGATTATGATGTCAAACTTCCAGCGGTTCGTCTGAAAAATGAGTCAAATACAGAGTGATTTCATTAGTCTATCCATCATTTATTTGTCCACTAATCCAGAATTGATAGAACTATATTGTCAGGATCACGATGGAAGGTGGAGCCAAGCTGATGTTGGGTGAGAAGCAGAGTACTCACTAAACAGATTGCCAATATATCTGTATATAAACCCATGCCTTTGGACTGTTGGAGAGAACCAGAGTATTCAGAGGAACCCCATTTAAGCACTTGAGAACATGCAAACTCCTCACAGAAAAGCCCCATTCGACCACAAAGTTCGAATCTTCTAGCCATCAGGCAACAGTGCTAAACATTGCTCAGCAATGCCACATTGGTTCATTAGTCATGAGCTTAACTCATGAGCAGATGTAAAGTTTGAAGGTCTGGCTTGTTTTACTTTGAAGCAGAATTTTACCGAAGCTAGGCCTAGGCAGGCGAATTAATTTAGGAACTTTAAGAGAATATAAGAAATGCTGGCGCACTCATTGAACTCTGTCACCTGTTATTGACAATGGAGCTCTTCTGATGTTTGTCACTTGAGGCTACTTGCATGATCTTGAGAATGTAACCCAAAAGAAAAAAAATGTTGTTGACGTAACTGTGCAGTCACCTTGCAAAACTCTACCAGCATCATGCGAAGGCATAAACCTATGCACGGAAGTCTATGACCCTGCTGCTGACTGGGCTTGGCCCTCTCAAAATGCAAAAACAAAAGTGCTGGCGTGACGAGCCACCTGCGCTTTCCCAGCCAGTTCCTGATGCTTTTATCTTCCCCTTTTCCTCTTGTGTTGTTGAAACAGTGCCCTCCTGACTTGTTCGTTTATTGTTACGCCGGCTATGCTCGACAGAAGGCTTGGCCCTGAGCAGAGATCAGGGTAGGAAAGACTCTGTTTTGGTCCTGCACTGAAAAGGTGGCAGGACTGAAATTGCACAAGGTCAGAGAACAGGAAGGCTTTGATCTCCAACGCCCGGCCAACTCTGACCCTCCATTGTGTAAGCAGAAGCAACCACAGACTTTTCTTCAATCATCATAAATGTGTATGTGGTTATCTTCTGCCTCCTATAAGATTTACAACTCATGAGAATTACATATTTCTTTGATCCCAAATTAAGCATTTTCATAGACAGTTGAACTTTACATCTTCAGCCCTTAATGGGATGGGGCTTCTAAGAGAAATGCAAATAATCATATTCCCTTACACACACACACACAAAAGGTTACATCTATGAGGGTGGGTTAAAAGGTTCATAGGCTGACTAAGAAGGAGTAATGCCAGAGAAGTGAAACTTGAGAGCAGCTCTACCAAGGGGATCCAAGTTTTGCAATACCAATGGAAGAAGTGTGTGGACTGCAGGGGAGACTATGCTGAAAAATGAAATGCATTTGATCAAATGCGACCTTTGCATCATGGTCAGCCTATGAACTATTTAGTCCACCCTTGTAGAACCCTTAGGATGCCTTCAGTTTGTTCCTCTTGAGCCATTTGACAGTTCTGTTAGGAGTTTCCATGACAAAGGGAGTACCAAACTGGACCTCTGCATGACCTTCCATCAACTTCCCAAAGAACCTCAAGGAACCAATTATTTTCTAAAGCTGTTTTTTCAATCAGCATTAGAACCCATATACAGTGCCAGACATTCACCAATGTACAACTGCACTCAAGCATTGATATTACATGACTATGAGGAAAGTGGTGAAATGGAGGTCAATGAGACAACAATCTTACTCTGGCTATGGCATCACAAAGATGAAATTTCCTTCCTTTTCCTTGTGCCTGCTCATGTGGCCTTCCTTTAGTCGATGTCAGAACCCAGACTTCAGGTCACGCTCACACCAAAGACCCCCCAGAGATAGACTCCACAAGCCCAGAATAGAAAAGCCTTCAGTCTCAGAATCACTCCCACCAACTTCAAGACATGAAAACGACGAGGGAAGGAAAACATCCTCTTTTATTCTGTGCCGCTGCCAGCTTCCTGGACAGGTTAGCCACGGGGCACATCTAAGAGCCTTTGAATGAACTTCCCTGTTTAATAACAGAGAAATGACTCTGGGGATTTACATTTGTCTCTTTTCCAGCAGCTGACACGCAGGGGAATGTTGAATGTACTCTAATGATCGTTATTTAACGTCAAATTCTAACTCTACTGAACAGATATAGCGTCTATTTCTGATAATAATAAGAAAAGGAGAAATCACTTAATTCTTATTTTTACTTTGCATCTTCATACACTGTAAGATTGGGGGTTGTTAGTTGCACTGTTAGCATACCAAAGGAAGGCTGTAACCAAATACCGGAAAATTACCAACCTGGAGATTTGAGTTTCAGCACACCGGGATCTAGTCAGATGCTACACAAGACCATGGTTACTGGATCAGGTGTTTAGAGGTGAAACACAACTCTGCATGGAGTCAGATTTATGGAACAGGAAGTAAAGATCATGTAATATAGTGCACTGTAGAAAACGAAGAAAAGGAACCTGGGATAGACTCCTCGGATTGGCTAATACATCAGTAAAGGGTTACAGGACCTAATTAGCCAGCTGTGGGAAATGTAGCCTAGCGCGTCCTCGTATGCAAATTTGAATTTTTACCCAATATCCTGGTGTTTAATTTACAACTTTTAATGACAAGAAATAATATATAAAACTATTGTTTTTTTTGCTTTTGTAGTAGAAGAGAAATAAGATTGCTGTTAACCTTTTGCTTTAAAGTTTAACCTTTGCAATTTATGGGAAAAGGATGTATAGAAAAGAATGCCATTTCCGCTAGAGAGGGATTTTCATGTCACCTTCACACGCAGAGCATTCCATACCTCCTACACTGTAAATGAGGATTAAGCTTCCTTAAAGCTTGCACCATGAATTGCTGAAATAACTCTTGATTCAGCAAGAGCTAACCTCTTGCTCTTATAACACGAAGACAGGGTGACTCAAAAATATGTCTCACAAATATTCATTCATTCATTCATTCATTCATTTTCTTCATTAGGGTTGCAGGGAGACTGGCGCCCATTTCAGCTGACTCTGGGCGAAGGTGGGGTGCACCCTGAAGAGTTCGCCTGACCATTGCAGGGCTGAAGCACATACAACCATTCACACTCATTCTCACACCTAGGGGTGACCTGGAACAGCCAATGAGCCTACTGCGTATGTTTTTGGACTATAGAAGGAAACCGGAGTACCCGGAGGAAACCTACGTAAGCACAAGGAAAACATGCAAACTCCAACTCCACACAGCAATGCCCAAGCCTGGGAATCGCACCCAGGCCTTTTTGCTGTGACGCGGACATGCTAACCACTGCCACCCTCAAAGGTAAATAAATAAATTAAAAATGAGGGTTAAAAAAAAAAAAAATAATAATAATAATTTATCATTTGCACACATGAAATTTAGTGAGGCAAAGCTGGTGATGCAAAGATCGGTTGGTAGCCAATCCTAATGAACAATGTGTGGTGGTTGGGGAGTGAGCTGGACCTTCCCTTCCTCCATCTTCATGGCTGAAGTGCCCTTGAGCAAGGCACCTAATCCCCAACTGCTCTCCAGACGTGCCAATATGTGGCAACCCACTGCTCCGAGTGTGTGCTCACTGTTAACATGTGTGTGTACTCACTTTGAAATTTCATAGATAGTGCTTCGTAGCAACAGTCCATTAAGAACAAGAAGCCTTTAGTTGCTACAGATATATTACAATGCCTTGAAATTGTTTTCTTCACATGTCCTTACATTAGAATGTTGGATTGAGAGTGCAGGGTCATCTCCATAATGAGGAACCCATGGAACAAATAGAATTATGGGCCTTGCTAAATCGCCCAACAGTGGTAGCCTAGTGGTACTTGGACTTGAACCCCAAACCTTTTAATTAGCAACCCAGAGCCTTAGTCACTGAGCAACCATTGTCAGATATTATACTTGTTATACTTAGCAAAGGTCTGATACAAAGAAATAACCCGTCACTGGATTATTGTAATCGACCAATCATAATCATCCTAATTAGGGTCGCAGGGAGGCTGGCGCCCATCTCAGCCAACTCTGGGCAAGGGCAGAGTACTCCCTGGACAGCTCGCCAGACCATTGCAGGGCAGAAACATGCTGACGGCTATGCAGCCTACTCTTGATGAAAATCAGCAATGGTTCTTTTACATGCCTCTCACCACAGACAGTGAGAGACATGGCTGGCCTTAAATAACCCAGTTAGCTGCACTGGGGGGACAGCAGTGACAACTTGGCAACAGTGGGGCCTGAACCCCTGACCTTGGGATCAGTAATCCAGCACCCTACCACTGGGCCCCACTGGGCCCCAAAAGTTATACATTGTTCCTTGATCTCATGTTTTGTTGTGTATAAACGTCTGCATTTCTGTGAGTATTTTCTCTGTGCAGATGAGTTTGTCTAAATATTTGGTTGCTTCCCATAATCATATGTCTTTGGTAGATCATCGATACACACTTAACCTGTCAGCGTTTTTCCCTTCATCTTTTACCTCCGTTGCATGGTTCATTTTATAACTTTTCATGTTTAGTAAATCATCTATAGCTTCTCAGCCAGCCAGTCCAAGTCAATTCATGTGGACTGTGTTGATATATTTTATGACATGGTGATGAAGTAAGGAATAAAACACATCAGCGTATGATTTGCGTCAGACCATCACACCACCCTGAAGCTGATTATGTTTCAATAAGCATGCACTGCCCTGACGTGTTTTAGTCTTTCCAACACTAGAAAAAATTTTAACTTAAGAAAAAATAAATAAATTTAATAAGTTATGCTACATGTAAGTCCCTGTTCTATTAATTGTAAACAGTTGCTCCTATATAAATTCACACAAATGTAGCATTGTCATGTTAGCAAGAAACTGCAAATAGCAAAACCACCTGACCTGAAGATCTTCCCATGCTGAAAGAGTTACAGCTTTATCTCTGGGAGTACAAAGCACCGGGACTGGAGACTCCTTCCATTACAAACATTTCCTGTTGGAAAATGTCAATAGGGTGGAAGGCGGTGGTGCAGTGGTTAGCATGTCCTCCTCATAGCAAGAAGCTCCTGGGTTTGATTCCCGGCCTCGGGAGTTTGTGTTTGGAGTTTGCATGTTCTCCCCTCTGCTTGTATGGGTTTCCTCTGGGTACTCTGGTTTCCTCCCATTGTCCAAAAACATGCACAGTAGGCTAATTGGCCATTCCAAATCACCCCTAGGTGTGAATGTGTCAATGTTTATATGTGTTTTGCCCTGCAATGGCCTGGCAAGCTGTCCAGGGTGTACCCCGATTTCACCCAGAGTCGGCTGAGATGGGCTCCAGCCTCCCCGTGACCCTGATTAAGATTAAGCGGCTTAGAAAATGAATAAAAAATTTCACTACATCAACAACAATGCGTTTTTAAGCAGAATCTGAGGAATGATGCTATGAATTAGCTGTTACTATAGAAACAGTAACATTTCCATCTACGGCATTTGCATACACCTTTACCAGAGTGACTTACATTTCAAAAAAAATATCTCAGTTATACAACAGAGATCCTGAGGGACAGCGGCCTGGCTCAAGGGCTAAAGAGTGGAAGTTTGGTGATACTTGAACCCTTAACCTTCTCTTTAGTAACCTGATAATTTATTGAATATTCATTCATTTATTTTCTGAACCATAATTTTCTACTAGGGTCACATGGACTCTAGAGCCTATCTATTGCAGGGACAACACACCCACACACACACACACACACACACACACACACACACACACACACACAATTATTAACACTCACACTCACACCTAGGGGCAATTTGGGAAGTCCAATTTGCCCAATTTGCATATAAGACTGTGGGTTGAAACTGGACTACACAAAAGATCCCCACACAAGCATGGGACTCAAACCCAGGACCTTCTTGCTGTGAGGCAGACATGCTAACCACAACACCTCCATGCCACCTTTGTCTATATTTATGTTAGAATAATTTACATATGATTTCTATTAATCTAATTTGATGGTATTTTATTTTGTTACAATATTATTATTATTATTATCATCATCATTATTATTATTATTATTATAATAATTATTAATATTGTTATTGTTATTGCTATTGTTATTATCATACTACTACTAATAATAATAATAATAATTATTATTATTATTGTTGTTGTTGTTATTGTTATTATTATCATAATTATTATTATTATTGTTATTATTATTATTGTTATTATTATTATTATTATTGTTGTTGTTAAGTTGATTGCTATTGTTATTATTATCATAATTATTATTATTATTATTATTAATATTATTAATATTAATATTATTATTATGATTATTGTTATTATTATTATTATTATTATTATTATTATTATTATTGTTATTATTGTTATTATTATTATGACAGAGTCTTGGTAATGGAGCAGCGAGGGCAGTCTCTCGGCTGTGCGTGAGATCACTGTTTGCCTGTGCCTTTGTTTATGTTTCTGCAATCTGTCAGTGAAAAGAGTTGCACTGGAAGATAGCGCTCCCCTCCCACCCTCCAGCCTCTCATAGGGGAGGCACACAGCAGCGCCTTGGCAGGTGTTTCAAAGCCTTCCTCATCTCACCTGCCATCATGCCGTGAGAATGTCGGCCAGCCAGACACTTGGAGAGCTGCAGGTACAGTAGAAGAATGGGGAAACCCTCGCAAAAGCTTTTGTGACTCTTTCTCTTGCTGTATTTTTCAATGTAATCACGCCACGGCAGATATCAGGCCTGAAAATCAAAGACGGTTACGCCTCAGTAGGAGGAAAAAAGGTAGCTGTGCGACTGTTTTACGTCATATCTCGACCGACGTGTTGTCATGAGAAAAGGGTGCGGATGGAGGATGGAAGAGCGGAGAGATTACACTGATGTTTAGATTATAACTCTTTTATTTTACTCTTAGAAGTCAAGTGCAATATTTAGTCAATAAAAAAATAAAGAAAATATAGTTTATCCCTTGGTAAATTTGTTTATTTTTTATTATAACACTTTATATATATTTATATTTGCAGTGTATAACTGTACGTATCGTGTTTCAGTGGTTGATGCAACATCTGATACACCTTGAGACCAAAACCTCATTAGGCACATACGTCAGTCAAACACGTCTCCTCGAGCTGCCTGTGTGGCATCGCCCCCGGGCACTGTACGTCTCAAAAACCCGTCCGGGCACAGTGTCCTCGCCATGCTGCCTGCTCCTATTCGCAATACAGATGTTTATATAAAAGTGATTTTCAGTGTTTATCAGATGGCTGTAATCTGATGGCAGGTGGAATGCTGCATTAAATGGAGAGGAACGGATTCTCACGCACCTTCGACATGCTGGAAAATATTCCATAGTGCCAAAGGTCCATGACAGAAAAGTTAACCTCTACTTGATCCTATTTTTATTTATTTTTTTTTTTATCTTTTTTTTTTTTGTGCCACCCGGATCACATATTGGTCTCGCTTAAACTGCGACCATAATAGAGGTGAATGTCAAGCTTTGTGAAATGTCAAGGCGAGCATTCCCTGTTTCATCCTGTTTCCTTGTTTGCTAGCTTTTCAAGAAACATCTTTCCAGTGTTTTTTATTTCACCTTCATCCCCATATACAGTACTGTTAAATCTGAATTATATTCCATGGCACAGCTCTAATAGTTGTGACAATACAAAAAAAAGTTGTAATGGAGCATACGGGACCACTGTTATACTTTAAAAACAAACAAACAAAAAAACTACAAAAACTTTATTTCAGGTTTTTTTTTTTTTTTTTTTTGCTGTTCCTGTATAGTATATACTTAATTAATTATGTATCTCAGGCTCATCGGATGTTGCTGAATTAAATAGGCTCCTCAATGGTAATTAGTATACACTACCCGGGAATGGTGCTCGAATTGACCCGATATCTCAGGATTAAAAATCATTGTCCTGATTAACTAAAGCTTGAACAGTAGGAAGAATATGCATTTTTGTACCAGGGAATAAAAGACAGCTTTAAGCCCTGCCACTGGCAACAAGAGACTGCGATGATCGCAGGCTTGTTCCTCAGAGCAAGAAGATGAAGTCAGGATTAGTGTCTGAAAAGTCACCGAGTGATAAACAGGAAGGCCGATTGTATATGTAGGTTTTATTGTACGTTCTCTACAGTAGTTTATATTGTACAGCCAGTTGTGTATTAGTTGAAGTGGAAAGTGAAGCGACTGCTCACGACGTGTAAACTAATCTGGATTAGCAAGTCTTTATCAGGAAGGGTCAGGGAGTGAACTTGAATAAGTCCTCTTATATCAATTAAATCTCCAGTCATAACACTGAGCAAGTACAGCAGATAACAGGACTGACATTCTCTTCATTCTCTCTTTCATGGCGTCAAACGTGATTTCACAAGGGTAATGTACACACAAACACACACACACACACACACACACACACACACACACACACGCACACACACACACACACACACCTGCTGCATGAGCTAAAAAGTGCCTTCTATTGAGTTAAGAACATTTTAAGTCATTAAAAATAAGTTAGCATGACTACCTCACAGCAAGAAGGTCCTGGGTTCGATTCCCGGGCTTGGGACATTTCTGTGTGGAGTTTTCTCTGTGTGGGTTTCCTCTGGGTACTCTGGTTTCCTCCCACAGTCCAAAAACATGTACAGTAGGCTAATTGGCTGTTCCAAATCACCCCTAGGTGTGAGAGTGGGTGCGAATGGTTGTATATGTGTTCACCCTGCGATGGCCTGGCGAGCTGTTCAGGATGTATCTCACCTTCGCCCAGAGCCGAGTAAGATGGGCACCAGTCTTCCCGCGACCTTAATCAGGATTAAGCGGCTTAGAAAATGAATGAATGAATGAATGATAATTTAAGATCCGGTCACAGCTGATGTGTTCATACTGTATTTATTGTGAGACTTTTCTAAATGAATGGATTTATACCTCTATCTTTGGAATTCAACATGATTTAATGGGGGGAAAAAAAACCCCCATCATTTTAAGCCATCATTCATAGGCTGGAGCCCATCGCAGCCAACTCTGGGCGAGGGAGGGGTACACCCTGAACAGCTCGACGAGACCATTGCGGGGCCAACACACATACAAATATTCACACGCAACCTCACACCTAGGGGTGATTTCGAAAAGCCAATTAGCCTTCTGTGCATGTTTTTGGACTGTGGGAGAAAACCGGAGTACAATGGAGGAAACCCACTGGTTTCAATCCGTATCAATAAATATCCTATTTCACAAGTCCACAGGAACGAAAGTACAGACATGAACACAAATTGAGAAACAGCTTGAGCCTTTAATTAACACCCACATACAAGTATAGTCTCCAGTTTAATCAAATGCCACAGGAAGTGAGTGCGAGATCAACGGTAATAGCAGGAGCAGTATAACAACACGTGACAGTCTCTTAGCACTGAGCTATTAAAAACTTCTCATGTAACCTTCAATCCCCACCTGACGCTTTGTTTTGCACAGAAACTAGTCAATTAGTAAATACTTTGCACGCATGGTCAGAGTTTTTTGATTTGAGACGCAGATCATGAGTGTTTTCCGATGCCAGACAGACAGGGATGTTTTGGTGCTGATGTACCATCTAATAGACATCACGTTTAATCTTGCACATGTGCTTAAAGTATGCAGTTGAGTATGTAAACAATGCCACTTTCCTTGCTGCTGCTTGCGCAAGACATGTTTCAAGTATAAATAGCCATTAAACATGTGTTTACACAGTAATGACTTTTGTGCAGTGGTTAGAACTGTCTGGTGTCCTAACTGCAAGAAGGTTCTAGGTTCAAACCTCATGGCTGACTGGAGCCTTCCTGCATGGTGTTTATTTGTTCTCACTGAGCACCAGTGGGTTTCCTCTGGGTTCCCCAGTTTCCTCTCACACTCCAGAGACTTCCAGATTAAGTCAACTGGCTACGCGAAATTGGCCAGGGGTTGTTTGTGTCATGGTTAGCCCCTCAATAGACAGCTGACCTGCCCAGGGTGTTACCCACCTCTCACCCCAAATCAGGAGAAATTGGCTCATACATGCGACCCCACGACCCATGACCTTACCAAATAATTCGTGTTTAACAACCTTGGGTTTCAATGAAAGGTGCTATATATGGTTATGATTTCATTTTCCAAATCACTCTGTTGTATTTAGGGTTGCGAGGACTCTGGTGCCTATCTCAGCCAACTCTGGGCAAAGGTGTGGTACACCCTGCACGTCTTGTGAAATAATCCACACTCCCACTCACACCTAGGGGCAAGTTGGAACAGCCAGTTGTGTGCATGTCGGACACCCGAGTGCCTGGAGGAAACCCATGCAAACAGAGAGAGCATGCATTCGCCACACTTTATCACACTCTATTATTATTCTCACTCACTCACTTGCCAAACCGCTTAATCCTACCATTAGGGTCGCAGGGGGGCCGCAGCCTATCTCAGTCGACACTGGGCAGAGGTGGGGTACACCATGAACACCATGATCTCTCCAATTCATTACTCCAATTCATTACACACACAACAATTCACACACACACACACACACACACACACACACACAACTAGGGGCAATTTGGAACTGCCAATTAGCAAACTCTTGTATTCTTCTTCTTCTTCTTCTTCTTCTTATTATTATTATTATTATTATTATTATTATACTGGAGAAGTAAGTGATACACATGGAGAATATAATTTGGAAATCAAACCCCGGTGGCGCAGTGGTTAGCATGTCCGCCTCACAGCAAGAAGGCCTGGGTTTGATTCCCGGGCTCAGGGTGTTTCTGTCTGGAGTTTGCATGTTCTCCCCGTGCTTGCGTGGGTTTCCTTCAGGTACTCTGATTTCCTCCCACAGTCCAAAAACATGCACAGTAGGCTAACTGTCTGTTCCAAATCGCCCCTCGGTGTGAGTAGGTGTGTGAATAGTTGCATGTGTGTTGACCCTGCCATGGTCTGGTGAGCTGTTCATGATGTACCTCGCCCTCGCATAGTCAGCTGAGATGGGCGCCAGCCTTCCCGCGACCCTAATTAAGGATGTGGCTTAGAAAATGAATGAATGAATGATTTACTGGATCTATATCAACTGATATTCAAGCTTACAGGTGCCGCGTTCTATCAACCTTGTTAAGCCACAAGTCAAAATTTCGAAAAAAAAAAAAAAAAAAAAGGACCTTTTTACACTGGCATGAGGTGCTTTTGCAGACAATTATATAGCAAGAAATGTTACCTGTATGTTCAAGTGTTCTGCATTCAGAAGGGCTGAGAACCAGAGTGGTCTAACCAACTGAAAGCTGTTTTTTAAAGAAAAAAAATACATGAAATTTTGTGCAATATTAAAAAAAAAAAAAAGAAAAAAAAAACAGGAATAATGCTCATGATATGATTTAAGGTCAGTTCTACACAACACTGGTTTTTCTTTTTTTTTTTGACAAAAATAGCACCTGGTGTCTTCTCTGATTCGCTCCGGGTCATATAATGGACTGAAAACCTGTTCTCATGTGTCAGTAAAGAAAGCACCCTGAGCAGCGGAGAAGGTAATATATGTCACTTGTTTGTTAGCATTCCTCCTCCTCCTCCTCCTCCTCCTCCTCCTCCTCCTCGTCCGTCCAGACGTCATTCATTCTCTTTATTTAGCTTTATTAGAGGTGGCCGATGCCTGTAGGGAGGGTCCATATACACCATGTACACAATCAGCGACTATATTTAGACCGGCGTAATAGGTGCTTCGGACAAAAGGTGACTGTAACACAAGACGGATCATGTGGGAAAACAGAGGATATGAATCACTGCTTTAGACACTGACAGATGATGTATGTACAGATGCATAAAATGCTTCCACACACCCTGCCTGCAGTGACGTATCTAACAAAAGCATAAAAGAAATTTTCATCACAGCAAAATAATATTTTTATTGCATCTTGCTGTTGCTACAGGATAAAGTTTCTTTCAACTTTCTTTATAATTATTTATTTGTTATGTATAGTACATCAGAGACGGAAGTTACAGAACTGACTTTTACTGAGTTTTATTTCTTAATTGTTAAAGTGTTCTTTGTAATGTCATGATATCTATTTAATCCTGTCTGGAAGAAGTAGTTGATTTTATTTTTTATTTTATTTATTGAAGTTTTTTGTGAAGTTGTACTATCTTTAAATTGTTCAAGGTAAAATTTATGCCCTTTGTTAAAAAATATATATTTACAAGGTTATTACTATTTTATATGTAATATTGTATGTAGGGCGGCACGGTGGCGCAGTGGTTAGCACGTCTGCTTCACAGCAAGAAGGTCCTGGTTTCCATTTCCGGGCTCGGGGCATTTCTGTGTGGAGTTCGCATGTTCTCCCTGTGATTGCGTGGGTTTCCTCCAGGTACTCCGGTTTCCTCCGACAGTCCAAAATCATGCACAGTAGTCTCACTGGCGGTTCCGAGTTGGCCTTTGGTGTGAGTGTGAGTATGTATGGTTGTGCGAGTGTTGGCCCTGCGATGGCCTGGCGAGCTGTCCAGAGTGTATCCTGCCCTTGCACAGAGTCGGTTGAGATGGGCGCCAGCCTCCCTGTGACCCTAATTAGGATTAAGCGGCTTAGAAAATGAATGAATGTATTATTATATTGTATTTAAATATATTTAATTTAATATTATTAAATATATTACATAAATACATTTTTATAGTAAAAAATATTAAAATACTACAAATAAATGTATATTTAAATTATAATATGTATATTATGTTAAAATATCTTCAGGAATCATACCTTTCAGATATGTATACACACACACACACACACACACACTCACAAACACACACACACACACACACACACACATATATATATATATATATATACCCCACCCAACCTGTCTTTTAAGTCCCATTTAGTACCATGCCACTAAAAACCCCCAAAATCCATCCACGCGGCCCGTGCTGGAAACCGCTGGAGGTCGGCCACAGCAGCAAAAACAACTCAAGGTGTCATTATGAGGAAATCGCCTCCACAAACACAGACGGCGAAAAGTAGCATTTAGCATTTAGCTTGGGCGAAACTTTGATGTGTATCACAGTGTAATGGCAATGTAGAGATGATTCATCTTGATCTTAATGATACAACATTGCATGTCTTGTAATTTACAGCACAAATCCCAGTGGCGAAACACTGGCCTCAGTGCAATTCGTTACAAATGTTAAGAAAAAGAGAACCGACTGTCGTAGAGAGATAAACAAACAGCATGGAGTCACTCGACATGTACGGGTTTCCTACGTGTAACAAATGTTTTTTTCTTTATCACACTGTATGATTTATCAATACAATTTCACTCAATAAGTTCTAAGTGGCTTCGAAAATGAATTAATGAATAAATGAATGAATTATAGCAGACCAGTCAGACTGCGCTGTTCTCGTGTAGTATATGCTAATATGTGTTCTCCTGGTCAGATTATATAAAGAAGACCCGTCAGCAGTAGACCTGCGTTCGGACCTGCGTATAACCACAAACATATTTTAAGGACAGCTTCCTCCTAATTACTTGTTTTGTTTACTTTTGTATGTATAGCTGTATGTATAGCCCTCCTGTGTCATTTTGTGCTGTCCTCCTATTGGTGGATTTTAGATTTAGTCTTGTAGCTACACTTAGCCAGTAATTATTTCTAAGTTTCTAAGTGACACTCACAAAGCTTTGTTACTGAGTGTCTTTGGTCAGAATGGTGATGTCATCTTACTATACATCCTCAGACCACTGATGTCTAGTTACGCTCAAATAACTCACTCACAGTGCACGATTTTCACTCGTGGCAGCAAAACTATAGCAAATTTACATTTGACATTCATTCCTTCATTTGCAAACCCGCTTAATTAGGGTTGCAGCGAGACTGGAGCCTATCTCAGCCGACTCTGGGCGAAGGTGGAGTACACCCTGAACATCTTGCCAGTCCATCGCAGGGCAACACACCATTCAAACTCACACATAGGAGCAATTTGGATCAGCGAATTGGCCTAATGTGCATGACTCTGGACTATGGGATGAAACCAGAGTACCCGGAGGAAATCTACACAGGCACGAGGAGAACATGCAAACTCCCCATAGAAACGTCCACGCCGAGCTTGGGATTCAAACCCAGGATCTTCTTGCTGTGAGGGGGAAATGCTGAGGGGGTGATAGAAAAGCGCTACAGGTGTGATAGAAAAGCAACTGTCACTTTTCATTCTCAAATTTGTCTCGCGACATCCGCGGCATCGCATTTGGGTCGCCTGGTTGGTGAACTCCTCGCAACAAATTTCAAACATTCCACGCAAAAAAATATCGCAAAACAAGGCCCTGATGCAGAGTAGTCTCAAACTCTTCTCAAAGAGGCCGCACATGTCGCGAGAGGGTTGTAAAGTTGTTTTGCTCGTAAATAATTCGTTTTTCTTTCACAGGAAAAAAGCAACAGGTTGGAGACTTCCACACGGAAAGTTTGAGGAAAGTTTAAGACTTCCTGGCATCCACCATATTCCGTGTATGTTGTCATCATCCGTATTTTATTCACATTTTATTCATGTTAATAACGTACAAATAAAAAGCGAATGGTTTGAGAACAAAACTCAAAGAGAACGTGACTGATTTCCGACAGGCGATTCGCTTGTTTTTTCGGCAGACATCCGCAAACCAGTCTCGAATCACTTTCTCGAATCACTTAAGCCGCAAAATATTTACTTGCATGTCAAGTTGCAAATTTATCTTGATGCGAATTTTTAAATTTCACAACAAAACCCCACAAAAAAACCATTCCACCCCAACATTACGATATAATCATCATCATCATCATCATCATCATTCATCTTCTTCCGCTTGATCTGGGGTCGGGTCGCGGGGGCAGCCGCCTAAGCAGCGAGGTCCAGACGTTCCCAGACCAGCCGAGAGACGTAGTCCCTCCAGCGTGTTCTTCCAGGTCTCTTCCTGGTCGGACATGCCCAAAACACCACGCCAGGGAGGTGTTCGAGAGGCATTCTAATCAGATGCCCGAGCCACCTCAACTGGCTCCTCTGAACGCGGAGGAGCAGCGGTTCTACTCCGAGCTAGACCTGGATGGCTGAGCTTCTCACCCTATCTCTAAGAGAGATATAATAAGCATCTCATGAAGAATTTCTACCAACTACAGAAAAGAAGTGAAGTTTATTTGGGATTTCACACTTAGACACTTCTCATTCCAGTGAATCTTCCTCATATCGTATGATACTTCTTCATCATCATATCATCACATGGCCACACAGTACCACAAACCAGCTTCAAGATATAAATAAAAAAAAATGTTTTTAATAGTGAGCTCTAACACCAGAGAAAGAACCCGTGTGTATAATCCTATAAAGATTTATTCCTGGCAGTGCTTCACATATGTATCAGCATTTGAATTGGGCGGAGTGGTAGCATAGTGGTTAGCACATGCGCCTCACAGCAGAAAGGTCCTGGTTTTGAGTTCTGGAGATCCCACTGGGGCGTTTCCGTGTAGAATTTGCATGTTCTGTCTGTGCTTGCGTGGGTTTCTTCTAGGAATTCCGGTTTCCTCCGACAGTTCAAGAACATGCACATTAAGCTAATTGGCTGTTTCAAATCGCCACTAGGTGTGTTAGTGTGTGTGTGTGTGTGTGTGTGTGTGTGTGGTCTAGCTATTCATCACATTGTGGGGACATAAATCTGTTTACACAG
>JAQMYF010000010.1:21295878-21315410 GCA_030014195.1 Neosilurus mollespiculum | reverse complement strand
ATCCTTTGTCCTGTATAATGAGTTCTATGGAGAATTTTGAATTGTATTAGTTGCATATTTGAATTCTTAGTCATTTTCAAAATGGTCTCAAGTTTGTCACGCGACATTCGCAGCATCGCATTTTGGTCGCCTGGTTCGTGAACTCACTGCGAAGTCGCAAAGTCGTCATTTTGTTCGCAAATTATTTGTTTTTCGTTCGCAAGAAAAAGCGACAAGTTGGAGACTTCCACGCAGAAAGTTTGAGACTTGCTGGCATCCGCCATATTCCATATATTTTGTGATCGATGTATTTTATTCGCACTTAGTTGGTGCTTATAGCAAGTAATAACAAAAACAAAAACGTGACTGATTTATGACAGGAGATTCGCTTATTTTTTCGCCAAACATGCATCAACCAATCTCAAATCTTGCAATCTACCTGCAAATCATTCGCAAAAACTGTTGCATGACTTTCTTGTGATATACATCTAGCATGATGACCCTATAACTACTATGCCACCATGCTACCCTTCCACAACTTTTTATCATAAGGTTTTGGGGGTTGCCATAGACATCCTAGCCAGTGAAATGAAGAAAACATTTACAAAAAAAAGGTAGAAACCCATTGAGTGCACTGCTAGGCCCTTAAAAATGTCCAACAATCAGTAACAAACAAAACATACTACTGTATGCTACAAAACTACTGTAAATGTATGGCTTTGTCATCTGTCACACTGTTTATTTACTGTAGTTTATAAGAGAGTAAATTATCCGCATCACTCCCTGACTATATTCCACAGGTCGAATTTAGAGGGCGTGTCCTGCTGTGCAACCTCCTGTCTGGGCTAGAAAGAAATCAGCCCTAGCATCACATCTTGCTTCTTCATGCTATTCTGTGTGTTTTTCTAAAGCCTTGTTCTCACATAGCTGGAATTAATTCATGGTAGATGGCGGGAGGCGATCTTTTGCCTGTCTGAAATCAACCCGTATTATTCTGCAACTGTTCCGCACACTTCTGTTGGAATATGCGAAAAGCCGGGTGGCTACCTTGAGAACCTGAAGGCCGTGGTTTCCATTTTTGTAAAGTTTGATTGTGTTGAAACGTACAAGCAAACTCAATTCCTGTCATAACTGTGAAGTCATCCATAAGGCATACATGGCCTATGTGAAGCTACTGTAGGTTTCCAAAGTGGTGAAAATGTACGTGGAACAGCAACGGCCATGCATGCATTGCAGGTACTGCCAGTAAACATAATGGCTGAAACATACGCATCACAAATGTTCATGATTCGGCCGATATCTTTGAGAGAAACCACCCTCAGAATCTGCTGAAATGGTTATCGAATGGCCACAGCAATCCCAGCCCACAGTCCTTACATATCACCCGCTATATGAGACCTTAGTGGCGCTTGCTTTCACAACAATCCAATACCATCCATCTTCAGTCAGTTCTGAGCAGCGTGATGATGAAAACTAGCATCCTATTATCTTTGAAAGACATCAGGCCTCGCTCATTCGCCCGGATTGTATATTTTATAGGAAGGGGGGATGATAGTGATGTTAAAGAACACAGATTACAGTCAAACCATTAATCAAAACATGTACCTGCAGTCAGTGTCATAAGCAAATGCTTTAGGTGTGTAGCACTAACGCTCGCAGCCTGGCAGGATCCGACAGGGGAAACGGGATCACGAGTTCTCCTCGAGCAGTGCTGATTGTTTCCCAAAAGCCACAAATTGTCAGCGTGTCAAACTGCACTTGGCACGCTGTCCAAAATTCACGCAGACAAGATCCTACAAGCTCCTTCGAGGACATTTGCCAAAAAAAAAAAAAAACACGTTTTGCCAGCTGATCATATATCAGTCAATAGAGCTGTGATTTTATGGAGACTATTTACAGGCAAGGGCTAAATGAGGTAAGGGCTCATCAGCGCCCCCTGGGACATGGAGCAACCTGAAGTGGCTGACTTGACAGAGATTTAATAACAAAGGAAAAAACACTGACACAAGTAAACTTTCATGCATTCTCCATGTAACATTACTGTATAAGTAGTAAGGCGTCACACCTAGTATTCGAGGCAGCACAATTACTCAGGAAATAAATGCTCTTTGTTTTCCATTTACCCTCATCGCCGCTTTGCTTAGTCATTAGCTAAGATATACAGTTTCGTTATCCTCTTAGTATTCAGCATGATGCTACACCTGCAATCATGACATGAATTACTACTCTCCATGTGGGTGTCTAAACATGCACACTGTTCATGCAAACTGACATGGTGTCTCAGAATGCATCTTTAACGTTCAGGGATGGCTTTGTTTCAACCAGCTGCGAGCTAAGGGAGCACAATTGACTGGGGTGTCTGGGTGGGAGGGATCTCACAACTTTCTCTCCCCTGTCAGTCACATGATTAACACAATTTCAAAAAGCTCATGTATGTGGAAGACGGCGGATAGCATCTTCTTTGGAATGGTTTATCCTGATGACTACGATTAGACGACGATAATAACAACAGCAACAACCAAAACCACACCAGAATACAGTGTATTACTATTATTAATATTGTTAAAGGTTTTCGCTGATTTGTTAAACATTTATCGAGGGAGTCTCCGGTGTGAGTATCAGTGCTTTGTACTGCATCATAAGGATGGATGTGGCTTGTTTCCAACTTTATTTACATCACACTGTTTCAGGCTACCACTGGGACATCAACTAACTTGGGTCATGAAGACTCTCTCATTCACATCATTGCCCGGGTCATGCTGCCTGGGTCACACTGCCTGGGAAGGCTGGAGTCTATCTCTGCTGGCACGGGGCGACAGCGGGGCGCACAATGAAGAGCTCACCAGACCAAACACACACCCAACCACTCACACTCGATTCGTGATGATCTTGAGGGAACTTGGTGGAATCGTGATGATTACGCTGATTGTTGCAAAATCTTTGAGCCCGCGACGGCCTGGCGAGCTGAGAGTCGCCTAGAGTCGGCTGAGATGGGCGTCAGCCTTCCCGCGACCCGAATTAGGATTCAGCGGCTTAGAAAATGAATGAGTGATTTTTTTCCCCCCATGATTATTCCGTGTGTATTCAGAGTGTAGTAGAGCTTAACAGACCTTAACAAGGCGTGACAGATCATGATGCGCAATCGTAGGGGATCTTGATGAACTTGGCAACATGATTGCTTCAAGTTTCATCTCCTGGATTCCTCCTTTTTACACCCCAATCATCCAAGCGTGCTCATAAATCGTGGAGTTCCATGCTGTATTAAATCATGTAGATTGCAGAGATCATGCCCCAGTGTAAAAACAGGGTTAGCGTGCAGCGTCTGGACAGCAATATCACTTCATATCCAATTCAGTTTTGTGGAATAGCTGCTAAACATGTTTAATGGATTTAACCAGCTTGCAGACACTTGTTTTCTTGGTATGGATGAAATAACTAATTGGATGGAATTTTTAATGTCCAAAGTGGAGTGACAAAAATTATTGATATATTACAAAACCGCCCTGCGATGGCCTGGCGAGCTGTCCAGGGTGTACCCTGCCCTCGCCCAGAGTCGACTGAGATGGGCGCCAGCCTCCCCGTGACCCTAATTAGGATTAAGCGGTTCAGAAAATGAATGAAAATTACAAAACCTGCTTGTACCAACTTGCTCAAAGTTAGGAAAATACCATTTTGGTTGTCTGCAGTAAGTGCAACTGAGCAACGCGAGGACACCACCCAAATTAGCAATACACCACTGATCTACACTCAATCATGCACATAAATAGAACCCGAAGAGTGCTATAACGTCACATCAACACGAACATCTAGTATGATGTAAGTATTTGCATGGGGGAAAAAAAGGGCAGTAGATTAAGACCTCACACCAACCCATCCATCTTTACTCCTCCCCTCTCTCTTTCTCTCCCTCCATCAGCCAGACTGTGGTGCAACCAGACTCGCTGATGGCCCACAAAACAGATTTATGACACGCTCTGAACATTAAATCAAAGTGACATAAATCAACACCGCGTTCGAGTTGCACTGAAGACAGAAATAGCAGGCTTATCGACTGAAACGCGCTGCTATTGCGAATTTAGCGTAATGGAACCTGCAGGTATAACGTCCGTAAGAGATGAGATCATTCATCAACTATGCTAACAAGTTCAGGAAAAGTTATGGTTGGGCAACGTTGCTTTGACCTTCATCTTGATAAATACTTCAGAACAGGAAGTAGAATAACCTGACGTTGAACCATGTACCGTTCTTGGCAGCTACAGAATAATGGTGTCGCAGTCATTTGCCTGAGCAGGTAAAACTAGTGTTAGAGGAGTGGTGAGTGAAGGACGTGTGCTTGCAGTGCATTATGGGTACTTCCAGACATCCTCTTTTGAATTGGAGCTGGGGTTTGTCTGCTCACAGGAATAGATGTTACATCTGAGGCATGAATGCTGTAACAGCTCCGCGATAAAACAATGAATGGTGAGCTGTGTGTGGTTTTTCTGCAAGATAAGTGGGAAATAAAACACTTCTGCAGCCCTTACACTGTCTCCTGTACACATCCATAACAGGTCTAGACACAAAGGGTTCAGAGAAAGTTTGGCGTTTGAAATTGCATGTTTTTATGAGTGATCGACATTTTTGGTGCACGAGTGGCCAAGCTACAATCAAAGATCTGCACAGACCCGAGTCTGGAGTACAGATGCGCTCGCGGGAATGTTTAAACCAATAGCTAATTAATCACTCCTCCGGACTAGTCAGGATAAGATAACAAGACTTTTAGGCTGTGATTAAGTCACGCTGAAATGGAGGCCTACGCCAACGCTCCACAGGAGGCAGGCCGTGCACTAGCCAGCGACCCGCTGCTAATGGTAGCAGCAGGGGATTGTGGTCCGGACTCCAGGTCAGGCAAGACTCCATGCTAAGCAGCCGTGGCAGGGTCCCAAACCTCGCCCGCCGTTTTGGGCAGCCCACCATATGAGCTTCCAGTAAAGCGCACATGTCAGCCTGAGGTCAAATGCCTCGCCGCTCTAGACTTGCGTCAGCACTGCTGGCAAAGGCGAGGCCTCGCCGCACATTCCAGGGCATGTGTGTGTTTTTTTCTGGCCCGGCACACCCGCTGACTTTTGCAGTCTGTCTAAAGTTGGACGACAGGAGAAAAGGAAGAGATGTTCACATCATAAATCCGCAGTGGCGTGAATAAGGTGTTTTGAAGCAAGTGGTTATAATTAATCCGTTAGATTCTTAGCCATGTGGTGGAAAAGCAACAGCGAGGATGAACCGATTGGGTAGAAGGTGTTGATTCATTTTCGATATGCGGACATGTCTATGATAAGAGATCAAATTTAAGGTTGTTGATATGGTGACGTTTTCCATTAAAATATGTTCATTTAACAATTATTAAAGATTGTATTAATTATTTGGCCTTTATATTTTGGGGAACAGCGGCGTACATTTACATTCTTATCCAGAGCGACTTAAAATTTTAATTTTTTTTATACAACTGAGCAATTGAGGGTTAAGGGCCATACTCAAGGGTCCAACAGTGGTGACAGTGGGGATTGAACCGCTATCCTTCGGATCAGTAACCCATCGCCTTAACCACTAAGCTACCACTGCCCTGGCGTAGTGGTCAGCACATCTACCTCACAGCAAGAAGCTCGGCAAGGGCATTTCTAAATAGAGTTTGCATGTTCTACCCATGCTCGCATGGGTTTGCATGGGGTTTCCTCTGGGTACTCTGGTTTCCTCCCACAATCACAAGACATTATGCACATTAGGCGAACTGGTTGCTCCAAGTTACCACTAGGTGTGAATGTGAGTGTGAATGGTTGTTTGTGTGTTGGTCCTGTGATGGTCATGTGAGCTGTTCAGAGTGCACCCAGTGTTGGTTGAGATAGGCTCCAGCCTTCCATGCCACCCTGATAGACCTTCCGCGAATAAGTGAGTGACACTGAGTATTTAAAAGGAAATGTTTTGACTGTTTGCAGCCACTATAATGGACATCCTACAACAAACAAAACAAATATATATCATTCAAATTTCAGAACATAAAATGGATAATTAGTCCATTTATCGATTCATTTTTTAAGCCGATTAATCCTAATTAGGGTCGTGGGGAGGCTGGCGCCCATCTCAGCCAACTCTCGGCGAGGTACACGCGGAACAGCTCTCCAGGCCATCGCAGGGCCAACACACACAACTATTCACACTCACACTTACATCTAGGGGCAGTTTAGAACAGCCAGTTAGTCTACTGTGCAAGTCTTTGGACTGTGAGAGGAAACCGGAGTACCCAGAGGAAACCCACGCAAGCGTGAGGAGAACATGCAAACTCCACACAGAAATGGCCGAGCCTGGGAATCAAACCCAGGCCTTCATGCTGTGAGGTGGACGTGCTAACCACTGTGCCTCCATGTTGCCCTGGACAATTAGTATGATGTAATATTTTTTGAACAAATTATAAATTTACCCACCTTGTAAGTTTCATCACACCCACTGATTGATGATTATTTTCCTACATCAGCATGTCCACAAGTGGTTTATCCTGTACACAGATAGTGTACTACTGGCATGGATATTAATAGTCATCTATTTTCATTTCAGATCAATGAAACTCTACCCTAAACACTTCCTTTGCTTTATTACTGATGGCCAAGATTTAAAGGTCATAAATGGGAGGTAAGGAAGTCCTGGTCCTGGCGATGCCTGCTTCATTTTCACTAAGTGTTGATAGGAAACCTCACACCCGCTTTTCACCAAGGCAGTTCCAGAGCTGGTTTGTAGCTGGAACCTAATCTTGAAACCAGTTCTTCAATTTTTCACAATCAAAGAACATGGATAAGTGGTCCTGACCAAAGAACCAGCTATCAGCCAGGAGAACAAGAGTGGCACCAAGTGTACCTGGCCATAGAACAAGTTCTCTGCCAGGGAAACTGCTCCAAAAGTGACACCAACTGTTTCCTGGTCTAGAATGAAGCATCTCTTATGTCAGGGGCTGGGGGCAGGATTATTGAAACCGGCAGGACCAAACTTTGGTCCTACAGGTTTGATCTCCAACCAGAATCTATCACACCACTTTTAGTTGATCAAGGTCATCAATTAACAGATGGTCAGGTGGGCATGATTGGGGTTGGAGCCAAATCTTCAGTAAAGCTCAGTGTAGATCTCCAGGAACATAACTGGTGACCAGTGATCTAATCTGTCACATAATGACGTGGTCCTATGGGGGCTGTCTAGCCCATGGAACAGCAATTTGTTTCTTAGAAGGTTTAACCAACTCTGAAGTGGGTCCAGCGGTTTTCGGCTTGGGCCTTCCTGTGTTTGGAACTATGAGTTTGCATGTTCTCCCTGTGCATGGATGGGGTCCTCCGGGTTCTCCGGTTTCCTTCCACAGTCCAAAGACTTGTAGATTAGGTTAATTGGCTGTTCTAAATTGCCCTTTGGTGTGTGTGCGTGTGTGTGTGTGTATGTGTGTTAAATGGTTGTGTGTTGACCCTACGATGGTCTGGCGGGCTGTTTAGGGTGTACACAGCCTTTCCCCAGTGTCGGCTGAGATCAGCTCCAACCTTCCTGTGACCCTTGTAGGATTTAGCACTTTGGCAAATGAGATGAGATGTTTAAATGTTTAATCATGGAAGAAGAAACCCACATTTATCTCCAAAAAGCAGCTTAATGTTAATCCACATGTAGGTTCGGTTTCTCCTCGAACACGTAAGAGGCGACAGTGGAGAGGAAAAAAAAAAACTTGCTGAGAGGACATGGGAAAGAAAAGTTCAGCGACTGTAAAAGGAGTCCTCTTCTGGATACCAGTGGATAGTGGGACTCTAAATTATTCCAGTCCACAGGTTTAGAGAGTAAAGTAAGAGTGTTTACAGGATGTTCAGCATGAGCAGACTGTGAATGAGTCTTGGGATGAGTGCACAACAGACAGTCTTTATGATCACACAAAAGTCCGTCGGTACATATTTACAGTATCGAAGTGTATTTATGTGCTGAAACACACGTCTAGGATCTCGAAACTGGAATGTTCTCCCTCTCATGAACTTTTTATCTACTGTGTGCATTAAAAATAAAAATAATCAGACCCTTCATTTTCTCAGGAGTTTGACACAGA
Organism: Neosilurus mollespiculum; assembly: GCA_030014195.1. Lineage (NCBI taxonomy): Eukaryota > Metazoa > Chordata > Actinopteri > Siluriformes > Plotosidae > Neosilurus > Neosilurus mollespiculum. The sequence goes on along the minus strand of JAQMYF010000010.1, from coordinate 21,307,336 downwards.
GCACAAAACATTCCCGTGAACTCTCTGTAAAGACCATCCCATCACTAATCGCTAACTGCATCAGAGGCGACAACATGAAACCGGCACACCGATTGCACAAGTTAATATATTTTCTCGCAAAACCATCACGATAGCAATCTACAAAGTTCTGATGCCAAGACCTGAAGGCAAACAGAGCGCAATGGAGCTCTCTAAGTGAGCTCCAGGCAACATGGCGGGATGACGTGATCGGGCATGGCGAAGCCTATTACCAGTGAAAGCCAGGTTTTCTTATGTGTGACAGTCAGAGATAAAGATGGAGAACTCCACAATCAACCTCAAGCCACAAAGTTGTCTATGAGCCAGCAGTTCATGCCCTCTGGCTCTTGGTGCTTCAGAAAGTATGCTAGCAGGATTTGTGACTGAAAAGTCAGTTCTGTTAAAAATCTACCTCACCTCTAACGCTTTAATAGTCATGTGAACAAAAAGAACCCAAGTAATTCCTACAATAGTTCATAGATAAATAGATGACACTGACACGCCTTCCTCCTCCGCCATTCTCAGTGCTGGAAAGGACTCACGCTCACAAAGCCGCACATCAATCAAGAGACATTAAGGCAACTCCTTTTTGTGCTTTCGACTTGTTGAAATGCACTCGCACTTGGCAGGCACGCTGCCCGGCATACCTTCAGAAATATTTCTGCATCACTGTAATGATTGTTCAAAAACTGGTTGCTTTGTTCATGAAGATTGAGAAGAGGGGAATACAAAAAAAACATAAAATGCTCGTAACACTTTTTCAGAATTACTTTCCCCTGATACTCCAGCAAAAACACGGGAGGTTGCAATTCTGGCACGCAATTGGTTGTTGTTAATAAATAATTACCCAATCCCACCCTCAGAGCGAATATTTACAAAGAGTGTACGACTTCCAGGGGGGTCATCGTTACCATTTCACCTCGGTCAAATACTATTGGGTTTGGCACAGATCAACAGAACAATGATGATTGACACCAGATAGCTACTATCCCTGGATCACATGCTTAGACAACAACAAAAGCTCTTACACAATACTAGTTGCTTTAAAGCGGTTGTGTTCAACACTTTCGCTTTAAGTACATACCTCTGAAGAGATTAATGTTCTTTTGAGTAAGAACCATGTCAAGTTGTGGTTGAACCATGTCATCTTGAAAATGACTAGTCTAAAACTAATAACCTCGGTGTCCGTCAATTGCCCAGAGGAGGATGTAATAAACACTTTGTAATGAATTGTTGCAAAAATGCGGCCACGTGTGAACTGGCTTTTGTGTCCAACCGAACCAAGAAGTAGTGCATTATAATTAGCATTCTTTTGGCTTCCTGTGTACACATGTAGATGTTGGTGTTAAAGTAAACAGTTCAAGATGAAAAAAGGAATCACATTGTTCGCTGTAGCTTAATGTATTTAATTTAGTATAAATTTATAAACAGCTGTGATCCCAAGAAGCAATATGGTGGCTACTCATAGAAACTTTTGGCATTAGTGGAAACTGCTACATATAGACAAGGGAGTCACAGAAACCATCAGAAATAGCTGAGGGAGTAGCAGAAACTGCCTGAGATAGACAAGGAGTCAGTAGAAACCACTGGAAATAGAGAAGGGAAAAAGCAGAAACCACCATAACTGAAACGAGACTAGCAGAAACCAATGGAAGTAGAGGAAGCAGCAGAAACTGGTAAAAATAGACCAGGGAGTAGTAGAAACTGGTAGAAATAGACGAGAGTATCAGAAAGTGTCAGAAATAGACGACGGAGTAGCAGAAACTGGTAGAAATAGACGACGGAGTATCAGAAAGTGTCAGAAATAGACGACGGAGTAGCAGAAACTGGTAGAAATAGACGACAGAGTAGCAGAAACTGGTAGCAATAGACGAGAGTATCAGAAAGTGTCAGAAATAGACCAGGGAGTAGCAGAAACTACCATAATTGAGGAAACAGTGACAGGAACTGGCAGAAAATAGAAGAGGGAGCAGCGGGAGTCTTATTATTAAGGGCAGCATGGTGGCATAGTGGACTTCATGACCATCTCACAGCAAGAAGGTCCTGGGTTCAAGTCCTGGGCTCGGTGCGGGCGTTTCTGTGAGGAGTTTGCATGTTCCCCCAATGCTTGAATGGGTTTCCTCCTATACTTTGGTTCCCTCCCACAGTCACAAAAAATACACATTCGATATTTGGCTGTTCCAAATTGCCCCTAGGTGTGAGTGTTAGTGTGAAGGGTTGTGTGTGTTGACTCTGTGATACACTGGCGAGCTGTTCAGGGTGTCAGAGTCAACTGATGTAGGCCCCAGCCACCCTATGACCATAGTAGGATTAAACAGTTTGGGGAATGAGTGACTGATTGATTGATTTGTTTGTTTGTTTGTTTGTTTGTTTGTATTGAGCTTCAATGTTCAGACCGAAGCAGAAGTATTAGAAGTAAAAAGAGAAAGACGAAATGCGATGCAATGCATGAGAAGCTCACCCACTGTGCACACAACCCAGCTGTCAGCTCCAGGGCTCTCAGCATCTCTCCTGGGGTCAGAGGCCATCCAGCTGTGGACCCTCCCCCTAGTCTCCAGAGTACAACAGATGCAGATGTTAAAGAGAGGTCCGTGGTGTGGGGTCCCTGATCCCATCTGCTTCTGATTACAGCCACACCATCCATATCAGCCCCATCAATTTGAAATACGAAAAAAAAAAACAGGACAGAACAGCAGCGTATTTCTCCATCAGTCAGTGACAGCTTTACTGTGACCCATAGATGTTAAGTTTACAGTTCAGCTTAGCGTGGGCACACATGCTAACTGTTCCCAAATGCTACACAAGCTCATGTTCCTGATTATGAACTAAGTGACTCGTGAAAGCAATTTGCAGCAGACTTAAACAAACAAAATGCCACCCCCATTTACCCCACACATATACACACACAAACTATGGAGCTCACAAAAATATATATTTTTTTATTATTTTGTGTTTTTTTCTCTTTTGTTTTAACTCGATAGTGATAAAATTTACTTTTTGGAATTGGGCCAAAGGTTAAGCATTCCAAGGCTAAAGTATCCAAAGAGTTAAAACTAAAGGCAACACTTTTAAAGTACACACACACACACACACACACACACACAATTAAAAATAGTTTTGACCTCTGTTCTATCAAAATAGCTCACTGGATGAGACCCAGCTAACACAATGTTTGGCAGCTTTATTGCGGCATTGCATGAAGGTCATAATTTGATTGGCTGCACAAAACATTATCTGAATATTGTGACAAATCATAACATTTACTGTAAATAACTGCTGTGCAAATTGTTGTTTTGACATTGGGTGGCACAGTGGTGCAGTGGTTAGCACGTCCAACTCGCAGCAAGAAGGTCCTGGGCTCGATTCCCGGGCTCGGGGCGTTTCGGTATGGAGCTTGCTTGCATGGGTTTCCTCCGGGTACTCCGGTTTCCTCCCACAGTCCAAAAACATGCACAGTAGGTTAATTGGCTGTCCCAAATCACCCTTAATTGTGAGTGTGAGTGTGAATGGTTGTATGTGTGTTGGCCTGTGAGCTGTCCAGGGTGTACCTCGCCCTCACTCAGAGTCAGCTGAGATGGGCGCCAGACTCCCCATAACCCTAATTAAGATTAAGCGGCTTAGAAATTGGGTGAAAGAAGGCTTTGACAGTGCCAAAATGTCTCGCACGTCAAGGTCCCCAGTACAGCGCCATCTAGCATGGGACAAGGACTGTTCACATCTGTACCGAGAGTTGACTTTTCAGTGAAACCCACAGGTACTGAAAAGGAAACCACAGTCGGTCCTTACAAATTAATGTTGCTGTAACATCTTCTGACAATTCTGTGGCAGCGTGCAAGAACCAGACAACCCACAAAATGTGCATTTTGAGAAAAAACAAGGTAAGTTTTTGTTTTTCTAAAATTACATTTTATTAAAAAAAAAATCAACAAAACTTGGGATATGCATCTTTAACTAATACTGTTCTAACAATTTTATAGATTGTACTATGACGCCTAAGGTCTACAATAGTGCACTGGACTTACTTTTAATGCTCAAGTGGGTTATCTGGTTCTTGCACGGCGCCACAGAATTATTGTAAATGTTACCTGTGACATTTTGCCAATGTTTTTTAGACCCAGCCAGAACTTGTGGGTAATAAGTAGACTGAAAAATGCATCCCATATTGGACTGTCTGTGGGTTACATAGTGGCCCCATGTCAACTGCCCACATGAATTCATTTCCCATTTGTAGCCCAAATAGGACCCTCATAGTGGGTCCATCTACGCTTGGTACCCTTAGGTGATCCAAGTGGGCCCCATTTAAGATGTACATTTTGGGTCAATGCATACTTGGTGTCCACACAGCCTAGGCATAACCCAAATGAGGCCCTCATACCCAAGTGGGCAGTTGACATGGGGCCAGTATGGACCCCATGGACAAAACCATGCTGGCTGGGGGCGAGGGGCGAGTCTACAAATAAGGCTATCACAATGTTTGTGCAACGCTGTAGCATAAGCTGGGTAACTATCTTACTTGTTTGACTAGTCGTGAAACAGCAAATGTAGTCCTTCCTCCTGTGAATATAAGCATGAATGATGACTAGGGTTGTCTAAACCAGTCAAATGTCAACCTCTATGCCCAAACTAACATGAAATCTGTCTTCTTGTAATTTTATTTATTTATTTATTTTACTTCGTGTGACTTTTACAGTATATAATTCAATTATATGAAATTCATATTCAAATCGTTTTGTCAGCTTCCAGGCTCCAGAGCATAATGACCTTGCCTTCCCCCATGTTTTGAATCCTCCACTTGCCCCTAAGGAGAGTCATAAATCCATGCTTGTCAAACACATATAATGACAGTTTTAATGATACACTGCACCTACATTACTAAAGTCCCCCGGGAGTTTTGGCAAACCTCCGTTCAGGTGCATGTGGTGATGCACTGTATGTCTGCCTGAGTATGCATGCTGAGTCGGTGGCTCTTTGGCGCTTGGATCACCTCTTCCTGCCACATCTAGTTTGTTATTAGTATATATTTGCTCAACGTCTGCAATCTCTACCATCTTTGAATTTCATTTTAGAAAGTTTTTATATATTTATTTTCTAAAGAGAAGCACTTAATCACGTTTAGGTGAAATATGTCATACCTGTAGGGAGAAAAAACCTTCATATCCATAAACAGGGCATCGTTTTCAGGAGGAAGGATTACAGCAGCGCACACTGGAATCATTCATCCCTGTGGTGACTGGTTATTTTCCCAGGGCGCTCGGTGCCTGAGTGGTCTCCGCAGTGCTCCGTTCCAGTGGTTACGTTGGGATATCAGAAATCTCTCCAAACAAGCACAACTTAAGCCCTGAGATGAAGAACCTGTTAATCGATTCCCGGCTGTGCCAGAACACTGTGGTAGAAATTTGCTTTGATAGCAAATCCATCCAGGTCAAGGCAACAGTTGTGTCCTTCCCACAAAGGCCATGGTGTGTTTGGCTTGCTGTGTGTGTTCCAGAGTGTATCGAATGCTGATTATGATGTTTATTTGCCAGGGAATACACTTTTGTGTGAATTGTGTGGTGTGTGAATTAAACCAAATTTAATAAGAAAGACTTCAAAGATAAATAAAGAGCCTCTACAGAAAAGGTCACATCTTAGAAATAGGGTTGTACCTAGAACATCAAACAGGTTCAGGTGGTTTTTAATGTTCTGTGCTGAACGGTTTCCTTTTTAGACAGGGTTTCAAGAACCACTTTTGAAAGTAACCTCAAGGGATTCGTGTAGGGTACTGCAAGTACTTCATTTCATGCATCATTCAGCAAAGATATACATATTTTGTCCTCGTACCTCAGCTGAAAGGTTGGTTGGCGAATTCTGCAAGTCTTGGATGTCAGTTTTTGTTTCTATTTTGCACCAACCTGACAACATTGTCAAACAGATCCACAGACGATGCAATAGCGCTTGCTCTGCACACTGCTCTCTCACACCTGGACCATAAGAACACTTATGTGCGGATGCTGTTTATTGACTACAGCTCTGCTTTCATCACCATAGTCCCATCCTGGCTTGTCATGAAGCTCCAGGATCTACGCATCAGTGTCTCCTTATGCAACTGGATCCTGGACTTCCTGACGGGCAGACCACAGGTGGTGTGGGTCGGCGGTGTGACGTCCTCCACACTAACTCTCAGCACCGGTGCCCCCTAGGGATGTGTGCTCAGCCCCCTGCTGTATACCTTGTTTACCTACGACTGTACGGCCACACACAGCTCCAACACCGTCATTAAATTTGCAGACGACACCACCATCATTGGCTGCATTTCAGATGGTGACGAGTCTGCTTACAGAGCAGAGGTGAGAACCCTGATATCGTGGTGCCGGGACACCAACCTGCTGCTCAACGTCAGCAAGACCAAGGAGCTCATCGTGGACTACAGGAGACTGCAGGGTGGAGATTACACCCCTATCCACATCGAGGGGACAGCGGTAGAGAGAGTCAGTTGCTTCAGATTCCTGGGGATCAACATCACTGAGGATCTGAGCTGGTCACATCACGTGGGTGTGATCACAAAAGCAGCGAAACAACGGCTCTTCTTTCTTCGACTGCTAAGGAGGTTTGAGATGGACTCTAGAATACTCACCAACTTCTATCGATGCACTATCGAGAGTTTTCTGTCTGGCTGCATCACTACCTGGTACGGCAGCTGTAATGCTCTGGACCGCAAAACTTTACAGCAGGTGGTCAGATCAGCACAACGCGTCACCAGGACTGAACTGCCAGCCATCCAGGACCTCTACACTCAGCGCTGTAGGATCCCAGCCACCACAGCTCTGGCTCTCTGATCCCAGCCATCCCGGCAACACACTCTTCACGCTCCTGCTGTCAGGCAGACGGTACAGGAGCATCCGGACTCGCACCTGCAGATTCAGGGACAGTTTCTATCCACAAGCCATCAGGCTACTGAACTGCTGGACAAATTGCACACAATATTTTGCATGCTCATTGTACACACTGTACATGTACACACCACTACATCTGCACTACAACCACTTTCTACCTTATATTTATTCTAAATGTTCTTATGTGCAGTACTTGTTTATTCATCTGCAATATTAAGGGGGCTCTGAGTCCAAGAATTTCTTTGCAGGTAGTGATGTTCCACTGTTACCTGAATATGACAAATACAGTTGAAACTAATATTAAAACAGATATGTAGCATTTCTTCCCTGGATAATTTGATTATTTTCCACAGATATCTAATTTATATATTGATTTATGTACCTATATACATTATACCCCTAAAATACCTTTAACTTTCTTTTAGATGATTAACAATCCCTTCACACTATCCTTAAATATCCTAGAATGTGTGTGTGTGTGTGTGTGTGTGTGTGTGTGTAGGTGAGTGTGTTAGGGATTGAGGGGGTCACATTCCTGCCTGTGCAATTGCTTTAAGCACTAAATCATGTTTATTAAACCTCTTAAATCAGAAGCTCCTGAGATGAGATGGGTCTGAGTCCTGATCCAAATAACCCTACATGGGTGATACTGCCCCAACAGTACACACAACACCCCCCTCCCCATCTTTCTATTCAGTTTAAAGGTTGCTTTAGTGGCATGACAAATATTAACAATTAATTTCTGAATCAAACCAAAAAAAAAAAAAAAAAAAGAAACACAAAAGTAAAAAGATATGAAGACAATATAAATATTCAGCAGCACAGTAAAAAAAAAATAATAATAAAAGTGAAGTGAAATGGAACGGGAGATCGACAGGCGGATCGGTGCAGCCTCTTCTGTAAAGCGGAGCTTGTACGGGCCCTTCGTGGTGAAGAGGGAGCTGAGCTGGAAGACAGAGCTCTCAGTTTACCAGTTGATTTACGTTCCTACTCTCAACTATGGTCACGAGCTTTGGGTAGTGACCGAAAGAACAAGATCATAAATACAAGCGGCTGAAATAAGCTTCCTTTACAGGGTGGCACAGCTCTCCCTTAGAGATAGGGTGAGAAGCTCGGCCATCCGGGAGGAGCTCGGAGTAGAACCGCTGCTCCTCCACGTTGAAAGGAGCCAGTTGAGGTGGCTCGGGCATAGATATAGAATGCCTCCCGAACACCTCCCTGGTGTGGTGTTTCGAGTATGTCCAACCGGGAAGAGACCCCGGAGACGAACCAGAAAACGCTGGAGGGTGTATGTCTCTCGGATGGTCTTGGAACGCCTCAGTGTCCCCTCCAAGAGCTGGAGGAAGTGGCTGGAGAGAAAGACGTCTGAAGGTCTGAACGTGACCCCCCGTATTATTCAAATAATAATAATAATAATAATAATAATAATAATAATATTAATTGCACGGTGGTGTAGTGCTTAGCATGTCTGCCTCACAGCAAGAAGGTACTGGTAATGGCATTTCTGTGTGGAGTTTGCTCTTGCTATGTTCTCGCTGTGCTTGTGTGAGTTTCCTCCAGGTACCATACCATACATCCATAAACATTTCAGAAACATCTCCTCAACAAAAACTTCAATCAAGCTCTTCATTCCTTTTATTATACACGTCCCTGTGAATGAGTTGTTACCATCGAAACAGAACCATATTAAACAAGTGCATGTTGGTGCCTGACCAATCAGAGTCCAGAATTTAACGGCGCAGAGCAGCGGTTGTTCGCAACGTGACAATTCAGTTCCAGGTCTCCACTTTACAGTATATGACTTGAAACGCACGAGCGCCGTGAAACTCAACTTTCACAATAAACCGTGTGTCAGGAGTTTAGCTTTAGCATCGCGGGCCTGTTTGATGGAAAACATTCGCAGAAGGCATTTGGGAGGAAATGAGGACTGACATGGCTCGTAATATCAAGTAGCTCCTAAATTCAGGATGGATGTGTACTGTACATACGTGAAGTAACTCATCACTGGGAACACACTTTTTTATTATTTTTTATAGAGCTCATAATTAACCCGTGGTAAAACATGACCTGAGTGCGGAGGTGAGGGGGGGAGGGGGGTGCAGGTGAGGGATGAGGGGTGTTAAAACATCTTTAGTGGAGAGAAAATCCTTTTCTGCCACCAGCCTGTCAGACACGAGTTTATTATTCCTGATAGGTAGCAGGTCGGCTTCTGTAACGAACAGCGCATGCACCTGTTCATAGTGGGTGTCTTGAAAGTTCGGATCGCAGGCGAGGCGGATCTAAGGAAGCGGTCTGATCGCGATGGCGGTCAAAATGGCCGGCGATGACCTCTGACAGGTTGGAAAGAGGTCTGGGTAATGGGTCAGGGGTCAGGGCTTCATGGGGAGGGAGATAGACACGAAGGATGGAGGGATTGTAGAGAAAGGGGTGAGGAGTGAGAAAGGGAGGGGTAGAGGGAGGGGGATTTTAGGGTGCTTCTCACCCGGGCAAGAGTTCAGTCCTTTCACGGTGGGCCAATCTGTTCCAGACGCACCAAATGACACATTATTGGATCCAGACCTGACACGGGCGCTGTGTATATTACATTACCAGACACCAGCCTCACTTAAGGTTCATTACCTCTCTCCACAGGGAGAGAGAGAGAGAGAGAGAGGTGGAAGGGGGGGTGGTGGTTAGGGTTGTGCTACCGAGCCATGCACTCAGGGTGCGTTTCCCTACGCAGTGCATCTGCGCTCTCATGGCGTGACTCCACACTGCGTTCTATTATGCTCTTTTCCCAGTCGGAGAAATTTTTAACTACACACAACAACACACAATCACACACCAAAGCTCGATTCAGTGATATGATCGATATTAAAAAAAAAAATAATAATAAAAACATCTTATATTAAAAAAAATTAAATAAACGAGAAACATGCATAAGCTCCGCCCTTAATCCCTCATACTGATATTGAGTTGTACTCTATTCACCATCTTCTTCACGTTCTTTCCTTCATCGCGGCCAAGCCCGCAGCCACACTCTCTCTCGCTGGGAAACTGTCAAATATTCCCGGGACCCGTGCACCATGGAAGCTTTTCCGCGGAACACCCAAGACGTTCTTGGCCTGGAGGGATTTTTTTTCCTTTGGAAGATATCAGAAACACACGGTATGCAGTGCATTGCCGCCTCCTCCTCCTCCTCCTCCTCTTCTTCTTCCCCGGGCACAGTGAGAGGATGGGGTTTGACCAGGGCAGGGCACAGAGGTTAACTCTTTCATTCTGAGTCCGATTAGGCCCGTCCAATCCCCAGGGAAGCCCCCCGAACACAGGGAGCACTGAGGAAAATGCCTGCGAGCGTGTTAGCATAGTTGGCTTTTTTTTTTTCTTTCACTTTGTTCATTAAGTTTGAATTGACCCGAGCAAAAGCAAACAAAGTTCTTTAATTTGTTGATGAAATGGATAGCTATCTCTCGCTATGCCTGTCGCTTTTGAGGAACAGTTTAGATAACGGTAGTGTGGTTCCCACGCCTCAGAAAATAATAATAATAATAATAATAATAATAAAATTAGCTGTACCAATATAAAGGAGACGGGAATGTTATTATTAAGAAAATCTCAAAGGTGAAAATAATTCATTTAAATTTATTTTATTTATTTTTGCATGCAGCAAGGTGATGGCATGGTGGCGAAGTGGTTAGCATGTCCGCCGCACAGCAAGACGGTCCTGGTTTGGGTCCCAGGCTTGCCGAGGGCGTTTCTACGTGGAGTTTGCACGTTTTCCTTGTGCTTAATGGGTTTCCTCTGGGTTTCCTCCTACAGTCTAAAGATATACACATTAGCTGTTTCTCACAATGGTTGTGTTGGCCCTGTGATGGTCTGGCGAACTGTATTCAGCCAAAGCTGGATGAGATGGTCTTCAGCCTCCCTGCGACCATAATAAAGCATAACATGGCTATGAAAATAAAATTATTATTATTATTATTATTATTTATTCATTCATTTTCTGAACCGCTTAATCATAATTAGGGTCGCGAGGGGGGGGCTGGCGCCCATCTTAGCCGATTCTGGGTGAAGGTGGGGTACACCCTGACAATTGCAAGTTAACACACACACCACCATTCACACTCACACTCACACCTAGGGGCGATTTGTAACAGCCAATTAGCCTGTTGTGCATGTTTTTGAACTGTGGGAGGAAACCGGAGTACCTGGAGGAAACCCGTGCAAGCACGGGGATCAGAAAACTCCACACAGAAATGCCCCGAGCCCGGGAATCGAACCAGGGACCTTCTTGTTGTGAGGCGGACGTGCTAACCACTGCACCACCGTGACGCCTATTATTATTATTATTATTATTATTATTATTATTATTATTATTATTATTATTATTATTAGTATTATTATTATTATTATTATCCATGTCCTCGAGGGATCTAGCACATGATATTAAATAAGTTGGTACAGTTAGCTTGTTTACCTTAGGTTTTATACACACACACACACACACACACACACACACACACACACACACACAGAGTCTTAATAACACCTGCCTGTGTGTGACATTTGACTATTGAAATTTGCCAAGA
>JAQMYF010000010.1:21279219-21291505 GCA_030014195.1 Neosilurus mollespiculum | reverse complement strand
CTCTCTCTCTCTCTCTATATATATATATATATATATATATATATATATATATATATATATATATATATACCTTTGCAGGACCCCTCAACAACACGTCAAACCTTTGCAGGACCCCTCAACATCCGGTCAGATGTTTGCAGGACCCCTGAACTGCTCATCCAACCATCGCAGGGCCCTTAAAAAGCTCATCAGACCATTGCAGGACCCCCCTGAAAAGCTCATCAGACCACTGCAGGACCCCCTGAAAAGCTTGTCAGACCATTGCAGGGCCCTTTTTCTGTATTTATTTTTGTTTATATACTATCTGACTGCTTAATCCAGCAAGGGGTCGCAGGAGGCTGGACCTTCCTCAGCTGACTTTGGTCGACGGTGAGGTACACCCTAAACATATGTACTAATATTATTGTTTACTTATTGTCGTGGCAGACATCTCAATTCACCAAAAGACATTTGTTTTTGCACAAAAAGCAGAAAGTAGAAGCAACCGATGGGGTCTCATCAGGGAAGAGGTTTGCTAGCATGTCAACCAGATCCCATCTAAACATTTTGATTCACATTAATCATCTTTTAATCATTTAACAGTTTAACAATCGTAATCATCTTGTATGCTAATATAATTAAAATTCTATAGGCCTTCCTTCTACATTATTAATATATTTTCAAGATGCTAATAATTCTGTGGATAAACAAAAGATAGTTAAATAAAATAAACATAAGTAGGTAATTACAATATCCCTATTGTTATTAATGTTATTATGCCATTAGCATTGATGTGAGTTTAGAATGTTTTGTACTTATGATCCTACCCTAAAACCAGCGGAATACCGCCTTAAGGTTTAAAGAGGTTTAATTTTTAAGCAGTAAATGGTTCTGATATCACGTCCTCGCCGTGTTACACTCTCAAAACATCCTGCTCACTTAAAATTCTACGAGCAGCTAGTACGAGTGGTCTGAGCAGACCTCTTACTAACCTCAAGGACAAGATGTAAAAAATTAATCAGAACCTGACGCTTGTTGCCTTGTCCGTTTTGTTTGTGGTGGTTTCCATGGCAACCCAGTTGGTCAGCTGTGCAACATGTGTGAGAGTGTTTTTCTAGGGGGAAGTTAAGTTAGGTAGGCAGTGGCAGCCAGTGTGTGTGTGTGTGTGTGTGTGTGTGTGTGTGTGTGTGTGTGTGGTAATTAGAAGTCATTCACCAGCGCTGGGACCAAATGGAGCAATTATCTGCCCTGGTGAGTAGATAATTCTGCCCATTCATCCATCACCATCAGGAATCTGACTTGCCACCCCCTCCCCACCCCCCCCCCACCCCCCACACACACACACCTCTACACTATAACAACCCCCAACCACATACCAGCCCCCCAACACCACCACCACCACCACCACCACACACTGGCAACTGTTGATTGTTCTGTTTGTCTCTGATCCACCAATTTGGGTCTGTCAGAATGTAAAGTCTGAATCTCTAAACACACACACACACATAATCACACACACAGGCGTGCACACACACACACACACACGGTATCAGTTATGAGCTAAAATGACCATGTTAATTAATGAGTACTGTCTCGGTCTAGTAGGAGATACTCAACCGCCACTGATTAATGTCATGCCAAGATAAGCACGCTAAACGAGCGCCATTCCAGAGCGCATTAAACATCGTGAAGGGAGAACAGGAGGGTTCTACAGCCCAGCAGTGCTTTACTTTAACTACCAAATAGGGCAGAACCGATTTTCAAGAAAAGTAATTTAAATAAAATATCAATAAATAAATAAGGGCAGCACGGTGGCGCAGCGGTTAGCACGTTCCTGGATTCGATTCCCGGGGCTTGGGGTGTTTCTGTGTGGAGTTTGCATGTTCTTCCCGTCCTTGCGTGGGTTTCCTTCGGGTACTCTGGTTTCTTCCTGTCAAACATAAATAAATAATCTATGTATAGAATGTTAGAAATATTATCTGGAATGAGGTGAAAAAAAAGTCGCATAAATTATTTTAAAACAGATTTTAAATGTGCGATACGTATATGGGGCGGCACCGTGGTATAGTGGATAGCATGTCCACCTCACAGAAAGATGGTCCCGGGTTCAAGTCCCGGGTCTGGCAAGGGCAATTCTGTGTGGTTGTATGTGTTCCCTGTGCTTGTGTGAGTTTCCTCCAGGTGCTCTGGTTTCCTCCAACAGTCCAAAGACATGTACATTAGACTAACTTAGTGTTCCAAATTGCCCCTAGATATGTGTGTGTGTGTGTGTGCGTTGGCCCTGTGATGGACTGGCAAACTGTACAGGGTTCAGTACCCCGCCTTTGCCAAGAGTTAGTTGAGATAGGCTCCAGCCTCCTTGTGACCCTAATAGGATTATGTGGTTTGGCGAATGAGGGAATGAATGAATATTTACATGAGAAACTACTCCATGTGAAAATTATATTAAAATGTGACATAAAGAAAATGAGAAAATTCACATTGGCCTGCAGTGATAAAATCATTTATTTATACATTCATTTGCTGAACAACTTAATCCTATTCGGGTCTCAGGAAGGTTGGGTGAAAGCGGTGGGAACCCTCTGAGCGGCTCACCAGTCCATCACGGGGCCAAGACAGACACACTCAGACCTGGGGGGCAATTTGGAACAGCCTAACATGCATGTCTTTGGTCTGTGGGAGGAAACTGGAGTACACGGAGGGAACCCACACAAGCGCGGGTAGAACGTGCAAACTCCAACCAAGCCTGGGACTCGAAACCAGGACCTTGTTGCTGTGAGGTGAACCAATCCAGTGTGGCGCCGGTGACTCATGTCATAATTAGATATAAATCAGTCTGTTGTTTACAGCATTTAAAAACGACTAGGCAGATTTATATCTGCCAAAAAGTCTCATTCCAATAAATGAGATGTACAAAACCCACGGTGACAGAAGCTTCCCTGCAGCATAGCTTCAGAGTTCATCACACACACACACACACACACACACACACACACACACACACACACACACACACACACATCATTCAATGTGTTCATCAGCACGATAGTAAGAGGAGTGTTGCAGGGAACCATGACGGAGCTCTGCTCTAATATTTTCGGCACATACAGACAGAGGAATCTCTCGACCCTCTGCACCAGAGTGGCTTCCATCAGCACCCTGCGCGCCGCAGCGAGTTCAACCCGCAGAACAGAAAACATTCATTATCCGAGAAGATTTCACATCCTTTCAGCAGCTCCCTGATGGCCCCAAACAAAATTCCAGCAGAGGATGAGAAACAGATAGAAAGGGTTATTCTGGGGAGAGAGAGAGAGAAAAATAATCAGAATTAAAGACTTCAGTTTACGAGGGAGCAGAAACACGCCTCATCCAGAGCAACCTTTCGTTCATTCATTCATTATATAAGCCACTTCATCGTAATTAGGGTCACAGGGAGGCTGGCGACCATCTCAACCATCTCTGGGCGAAGTCAGAGTACACCCTGGACAGCTCGCCAGGTCATTGCAGGACCAACACACATACAACCATTCACAGAACAGCCAATTAGCCTACTGTGCATGTTTTTGGACTGTGGGAGGAAACCGGAGTACCCCGTGGAAACCCACGCAAGCAACATGCAAACTTCACACAGAAACGTCCGAGCCCGGGAATTGAACCTCTTGCCGTGAGGCAGACGTGTTAACCACTGTGCTACCGTGCCGCCTCCAGAGCAACCTACTTTTTTTTTTTTTTTAGCTCTCGCCCACAAAGTAGCCTGGGAGCTATAGGAATTGGTTCCGTCCGTCTGTCCATCACACATTAGTTTCCGGATATTTACTTGTGGCGTGCTGAAGCTGGGGGTTTCAAACTTGCTATGCTGGCTCACTACTATGAGTGCTAGGATGAGTTTGTGTGTGATTGACCTTGACCTACTTTTCAAGGTCACAGAGGCAAAACTGTATATTAGGTTTCCGGACATTTACTTGCCACGTGCTAAAGCTGTGGCTTTTGAACTTGTAATATTGGAATATTATAGAATGATTCTGTCGGCGGGAGCGTCTGGACCCCTGTAGTGTATTTTTATCTTATTTACACAGCTGAACAGTTCAGGGTGAACTAACTTCTGAAGGGACTGAATAGTGGCCACTGTACAAGCTTCTGGAGGCAGTGTTATGATCTGGGGTGCCTTCAGATGGTCAGGTCGAGGCTAGGCAACACTTTGTGGAAATAAAACGAGAGTGAAAGATAGTGAATGGGTGGTTCAGAGGCCACAGGGAATAATTTTCACATATATATTGGCACCACACAGAAGAGTCCTGACCTTAACCCCAGTGAAAGTGTTTGGGACGTGCGGAGAAGACTTCATGGAGTGTTTCAACTCTACTATCGTCAACACAAGATCTTGGTGAAACATTAATACAACTGTGGATTGAAATAAATGTTGTGACTTTGCATGACACAGCGAACTTTCTTTCTCTTTAGGTTAATAAAGCCAAAAAAAAAAAGGTTTTGTTGCTGAGAAACCACAAATCACAAACTTCCTTTTTCTGAAGAAATCACAAAGTGCTGACATGGAAGAGATTCCTTCACAAAATAAGCTGAAATTCTACTGGGCTAATGTGTGTGGGATCAGGGAGAGCAGGCAGGGGACCAAACCACTGCGAGGAGCAAGCGGGGGGTGTAGGGGGGGGGGTGATGGGGGGTGTGATGGGGGGACGAAGAAATTATTTGAAACTTGAAAGCATACAGTCTTTAGAACATATTGACTCATTTCTCATTAACTTATGAGAAAAAGTATGTAGTAAGAATACTGAAAGGGGACTAGCCTCAGGAAGGGGAGGGACACGCCCCATCGTCCCTCAGGATGCCGCCTCATGAGGGGCCGGGTCAGACCCCTGTACCATTCCTTACAAGGTTAGCGTCCTTACTTCTTGTTTTCCCTAAAAATATATGATATTAGCTTTAGAAGAAAAACAGTTCTTGGTAGTAATTTTGGATGTCTCTGTACTTCCTGGTGTGTATACTTCCAGATAAGTGTGTGTCGAGGCATGTTGTCCTCTTTCTCCAGAACTGAGATGGCCTGTGATGGGAAAAGACAGGAGAAATCCAGGATGTGCACTGACTCAGCTCTCTCACCACAGGAAAGCACCAGCTTACGCGAAACCTTCCTGGTGGTCGAGAGAGCCAAAGCAAGCAGAACGCAGCAGGACGAGAACGTGGGCCGCACGCAGCACTGCCGCGCAGTCACAAAGGGTCAGTTCTGTAACAGCTCGTCGGATTTTATCACTTTTATTATTTATAAAGGCTCGATTGTAACTGACCACTACATCTGGGAACAATGTTGAGTGGGAGGAAAGATGGGTGGGATGAAAGGCAGATGCTAATGACAGGATGACGGAATGACGAGCGCTTTATGATTTATAATGACTGAGATTAATAGCGGAAGGGCGATCTGTAACTGTCTGTAACAGTGTTATCATCTTATCCGATCTTATCTGATCCGTATAATGGGGAAGTGCGTTCATGTAACGCTGATAGACAGGAAGGAAGGAGGTGTTTAGCATTTAGTAATACTAACCTGGTTACCTCTGCCAAGATCGTTTGTTTGTTTATGTATTTTGTTCGTAGGATTATGCAAAAAGTCTGAATTTTCAAGAAGGCAGAGCTTTGGACAAGGAAGGCACCGTTTGTCTTTCTAGATGATCCAGATCAAATTCTGTATCCGGGAATTTTTTTAAAGGATTCTTTACCATTGTGAGGTTAATATTTATGCCATTTGGCAGATGCCCATATCCAGTGCAACTTACATTTTTCCTTTTTATCTTTTATTCTTTTTTTTTTTTTTTTTATAACTGAGCAATTGAAGGTTAAGGGCCTTGCTCAAGGGCCCAACAATGGCGGCTTGGTGGTACTGGGTTTGAAACCTTAACCTTCGGATCACTAATCCAGAGCCTTAACCACCGAGCCACCACTGCTCAAGTCAAGAAAGGACAATTTTTTGACATCTTAGTTGATCATATGGGACATTCAGGACAGGACAGGACATACATACATTCAGGACAGGACAGTGGGAGGAAACCCGAGTACCCGGAGGAAATCCACGCAAGTACAGGGAAAACATGCAACCTCATACAGAAACGGGACTCAGCTTAAAGACCTTCTCGTAACCCCTTCGCTCCCCTGCTGCCCTGTGTGGAGGTTCTGTATGATGAACTGTAAGTGTAAGCGTGTTAAAATGATAATGTTAGGAATAAAATGCTTGCAGGATGTGCCGGCTTTGAAGAAAAAACGTAACTTCAGGGTGGTAAGAGTAACTCCACGTTGTGACGTCAACACAAATAAGCGCTTTATTATTTTTTATTTTTTTCCTAAGGAACCATGCATCTTCTGAGGCCTAATGATGTGCTGAGAAACAGCGCCCGAAAGCAAACGATCAGAAATTCCGCCGCATCGGATCCAGTTCTTTTGCTCAAGATTCAACTGCATCACAATCACAACGATAGCAGCCCCCCACCCCATGCTGCGTGTTCTTATTGAACTGTGTAAACCTCAAACCACAAAAAATATTAGGCTGATGAAATACGTGCCCTCCTGCAGTCGCACCGGTTTCGAAGAAGAGACAGTGAAAGAGAGAGAGAGAGAGAGAGAGAGAGAGAGAGATAGATAGAGAAGAAGGGAGCATACAGACATGCCAGAATGCTTACATTTGTAGGATGAGGCACCTCGCTTTATGACTGCGATTCATCATCGCGAGCCGGGAGGTGGTAAGGTCCCCCCCTGTGCATGCTGATGAATGATACGGCCGAGCTGTATGTGTGTGTGTGTGTGTGTGTGTGTGTGTGTGGATCTGCTGGCTAAATCCACCCATTACTCATGAGAAGGGGAAATCTTCACAAAGGTCACACGTAGGCTGATCAGACTGATCACTGGAAAAGGTAGGATGTGAAGTGCAACGCTTCGAATGCGAACACTTTCTTCAGAATCAACAGCTAACGTGTTCTAAACAGAAAACGAATAGGTAAGCCACACATACCAAGTTAGAACCCACAGACATAAACAGGCAAAGGTGAACTGATCGTGCAAACAGGGCATCAGAGTCAAAAAAATAAGCAAGCACAAAATGACAGGCGATGATCATACACTAGGAGCAATGAGGGAAAATGAAGGCTTGGTACCAACTGGCTCGACATGACAGAAAATAGTTAGCAGAGAGCAAATATAAACAGAGGGCGGCACGGTGGCCGTGTGGAGTTTACATGTTCTCCCTGCGCTTGCGTGGGTTTCCTCCAGGTACTCCGGTTTCCTCCCACAGTCCAAAAAACATGCACAGTAGGCTAACTGGTTGTTTCAAATCACCCCTAGGTGTGAGCGTGAGCGTGAACGATTGTTTGAGTGTTGGCCCTGTGATGGCGTGGTGAGCTGTTCAGGGTGTACCCCGCCCTCGTCCAGAGTCGCCAGCCTCCCCGCAACCCTAATTAGGATTAAGTGGCTTAGAAAATGAATAAAATATAAACAGAGTGCTCAAATAGTGTTGCTAATCAATGTGATTAGCGTGATCATGTGACAGGTTGTGATCCTGGTCATGTGAGTGAGGTTGGTGAAAGGGATGCTGGGAAGTGTAGGAAGTGTCCAGAAAGCAGCAGGGACAGGCTCGAGCTAAGTGCTCCTGTTAGGAGATTTCCGCAGGTCTAGGGAGGTTAGGTCGCGGTAGACCTTCCAGTTTATTTCACGCCCACTTTGGGTCTGATGCTGCATTCGACTAAAACTCGAAATTACCAAGCATGCCACAATGGCACACTGAACAAAATCCCTTTTAAACTCTGAATTCCTACTTGGGAACTTGGGAGAGTATCCTAATGCTAATGCATTTAATGTACTGTAATATGGAAGTAGGAATTTGGAACTCGGAATGACGTCATTTTCAACCTTTGTGCATTTGAGCTATAAAGTGAGGAGGGAAAAGCATGAACGCCTCCATATTCATCTTAGCCAGCCAGCTAAGCCTACCAAGGTGAAATGTACCGTATCACTGTTATAGATTTACACTGCTCTGAAATAAATACTTGGATATACAGCGTAACTCATTTACAGGTACTTCACGCTGTGATTAGCCATGCTGATTTCACATCGCTTTCTGAACTTTCCAAAGAAACAGCCACCATAAACCTCAAGTTCATCATTTGATGGAAAAGCAATATGGCTGCTCATAGCATCACCAGTAAACAAAACAGCACTTTTTACCTTTAAATAAGTTATACTGTACAAAACAAGCAATTTTCTTCCACTTTGTAGCCTCCACCTGCTACATACAGAGACAGTGGTCATGTGACTGACCGCAGGTGAGTGAAAACAAAGGACAGGAAGGGTGGGTGGTGTGGTGACTGGGCACTGGGCTGAATATTCATGTATGAAATTGTTTCTACCAGATTAATGTTGGACCTAAATGAGGAAACAGGTGAAGTGAATGTCGACGGAGGTAGTTTGTTAATCTCTAAACTGAGTCCAAACACGGTGACATCATACGTGGAAATCGTTCATGTGGATGTGGAATATATGAACTCATTCCAGTCTCACTGCCTGTTGTTTTATAAAGGTGTGTATTACCAACTGGAGAAAAGGAGAAAATAATATTATTACAGTATTATCGAGAGGAAACTAGCAAGACGCTCATAGATCGAAAGGAACCTTCGCCATGCAAACAGGTTCTGGGTTAAATTACCCACGTGCTTGTCTTATGATATGACCTTTGGTACGTGGACGTAACCAATTTAGAGAAGAAATCTCTCTGGTTTGAAGAATTTATGAGATGGCGCAGTATGACCTTTCACTGTCGCTCAAGGTCAAAGGTTACTGTTTAATTTGAAAGTCTCTATATGGTTTCTGATTAGTGTTCCACAGTAACAGCATGTCTATCACTATTTGTTTCGAAGTTCCCAATCTGACCTCTCTCACTTTATCCCCAATCACTCTTTTCTGTGCTGTGCCTCAGAAATATTTATCTCTAATTCTGTCCATTCTTGTGTCTCCCAGAGAAAATCGCAGCGTCTTCACCTCTACAAGCTCCAGCTCCACCTCCTGTCTTTTTTTGTCAGCGCTACCGTCTCCAAACCATACAGCACCGCCGGCCTCACTACTCTCTCATGAACCTTTATCATCACTCTCGCAGGTACCCTTTTACCACAAATAACTTCAGCCACTCTTCTCCACTCATTCCACCCTGCCTGCACTCTCTCCTCCACCACAATCTCTGTTACCTTGGACAGTTGACCCCAAGTAATTAAATGTATCCGCCTTCATCACCTCAACCTCGTACAGCTACACTCTTCTGTCTCACATTCACACACGTGTACCCTGTCTTAGTCCTGCTGGACTTCATTCCTCTTCTCTCCAGTGTGTACCCCCACACCTCCACACTCATCCCCATCTCCACCCAGCTCTCATTACAGGTCACAATATCATCTGCAAACGTCATAGTCCATGGAGGTTTTGGTCTGATCTTGTCAGTACCGCAAACAAGAAAGGGCTCAGAGCCGATCCCTGATGCAGTCCCTCCTCCACCTTCAGCTACCGGACATCTCACCGATATTTACATTGACTTACAATTATAATTTTTATACAACTGAGCAATTGAGGGTTAAAGGCCTTGCTCAAGGGCCCAACAGTGGAGATATCGGGGATCGAACCACTGACCTTCGGATCAGTAACCCATTGCACATACTCCACAGTCTGATCCATCAAAGGTAAAGTATCAGCTGGTTTAACGCAGTGTCAGTGCTGAAGGTCATTAGCATGTAAATATGTTTCATTAGCATAGCGGTGTGAAAGAGGGAATGACTAACATTTGTGTTAAAGGAACAGCATGGGAACTGTTATTTCTTACACACACACACACACACACACACACACACGACTTTATCTTATCAGAATTAAGGAACATACATTTAGTAATAGATAGTATTCTATCATTAGCATGGTTGTGCTATGGGAGGAATAACACACTTCGGGATGTGCTTTTATTGGAAAATAATCATCACTGGTGTGGTAACAGCCTGCTGTATGCTTTATTTCCCCAGCCCAGCACTGATTATTTACCTATAACAGTATGGCATGGTAGACAACATAGTGATTAGCATGCCCACCTCACAGCAAGAAAGTCCTGGGTTTCACCGTTTCAGTGTGGAGTTGTGTGCATGTTTTCCTTGTGCTTGCGTGGGTTTCCTCTTGGTACTCTGGCTTCCTGCAAAGAATGCACATCAGACTCATTGGCTGTTCCAAATTGCCTGTAGGTGTGAGTGTGTGTGAATGGTTGTAGGTGTGTTGGACCTGCAATGGTCAGGGTGTACCCTGCCTGCGCCCAGTGTTGACTGAGATAGGTTCCAACCTCCCCGCGACCCTAGTGGGATTAAGCGGTTCAGCAAACGGACAAATAAATTGTGTTAAGACTGAGGATTGTGAAGCCCTGAGGGCGAACATGCTAAATGCTAATGCATGGACACCAAACTCTCACTGCAATTAACAATCACCAAAAGGGCAATAAACACAGCGGATTTGAAAGCCTATGGTCATTAGCATGGCCACCACAGCTGCTGGAACGTAAGTGATTCAAATCGCCCAAATGGTTTTTCTCAAGGAAAAAGAGGAACATACAGTATATTGCGAAGGACGAGCGTGTGTGTGTGTGTGTGCATGTGAGTGTGAGCAGTAGTAATTAGCATTAGCATAGTCACTGCAGTATGCTATTAAGGACTGTAGAGTGAGTGACTCACTTTCCCTCAAACAGCCTGTAAATCTTGTATATTTCTCAAACCTAGAGAACTTTCACATGCCGTGATGAAGATGCACTGTGAGGGAGAAAATATATGATGAAAATGAGCGTTCTTCCCTGCAGAGTGCTGAAACTCTTCGCTGTTTCGCACAGCTGGCGGTCTGAAAATATGAGCAAACACGGGCAGCCCAGAAACAACCATTGAATCATCGTCCATTCAGTGATACTTGGCTCTGATGGGTCAACAAGCAGCCATTGTTTTAGATTAATCCCTGTGATGGACTGAAATATACAACGCCGTAAAACCACGCACCAAGTGGTTTGGCTGTGAACGCTATGTCCTGCCAGTTAACTGCCAGCAAACGCTCATTTTTACTCTCTCCCAAGTCGTCTCCTGGTGCATATTTTTGGTCTAATAATTCAGAATGAGCGAGTCATTATTGCAAAACAAAATCATTAGTAACTAGTCAGTGTCAAGGTTGCATCAGTCCATCATGGTTTGTTGTGCAATAATGACTTGCTTTCACCAAACCTTATTTATTCCAGATGAGACACGGGCACTCCTCTCGCTCGCAAAGTCACGTCTGGGATAATCTAGTCCAAATATTTGGCTTCCACCAAGGTGCTTTAAGGTGAGCTGCTTCTTTGACTATTCTTCTCTTGTTCTCAGTTTTCTCTAATGCCGGTGCCATGTTAGGAGCTCTTTCAATCTGAAGCTACTGAGAGTAAAAAAATGTGACAAGTCACAGGTATGGAGACAAATAACATTTATGTCCTTGAGCAATGGTCACCAACCAACATCCTGCAGGTTTTATCTCCGACAAAAATTCAACCCTCCTCTTTTAGCTGGTCTAATCTTCTTACAGCAAAGAATAGATGGTCAAGGGGGCACGATTAAGGCCAAACCCTATACCTGGAGATATACTGTATAATAGTATAATGAGCATAATCGGGCTCATCTTAAAAATGGTTTTAGATGTACCACAATGAGTAGATGGTCAGGTGGACATGACAAGGGATGGAGCTTCAAGGAGGTAGATCACCAGAAACATTGTTGGTGACCACTGTCCAAGGGCCGTGGTCACCAACCCTATACCTGGAGATATATAACAACATAATGACCACATTCCACTTCACCTTACCATCGAATCAACATTTTTCTATGATCCACAATTATAAGATGGTCAACAGAGTTGGTGATCACTGTCTAAGAGCGATGGCGCCAGTCATTTATCTGGAGATATACACTAATATATTGACCATAATCCTACTCACATCACCATCCAGTCAACGTTTTTAGATGTACCCAATGACTGATTGATTGTGGTTGGAGTTCAAGGCTTCAAGGAAGTAGATCTTCATGGTCATCAACCCTGTTCCTGGAGATCTTTCTTCATGCAGGTTTGTTTTTTTTATCTTCAATCAAAATCTCAATCTCGGGGCAGTGGTGGCCTGGTGGTAGGGTGCTGGATTACTGATCCCAAGATCGGGGGTTCAAGCCCCACTATCAACGGGTTCTCACTGCTGTCCCCCCAGTGCAGCTAACTGGGTTATCAAATGCCG
>JAQMYF010000010.1:21244872-21257049 GCA_030014195.1 Neosilurus mollespiculum | reverse complement strand
TATTATTATTATTATTATTATTATTATTATTATTATTATTATTATTATTATTATTATTATTAATATTATTATTATTAGCAGAGCACCATACTTAAGGAACCATTGACTCTATCTGGATGGCTTATCTGTCTGTCCATCCGTCCACTGTCCGTATGCATGACTGGCTGTTATACATCCAGGTGCTGATTGGCCATTATAAATCATAATGCTAATTGGTTGTTATTCATCATGATGCTGATTGACTTTTATGCATAACAATGCTGATTGGCTGTTCGCTCTATGGCAGGAACTTGGACCATGCCAGCATTTGCGAATGTATACTAAGACCATTTTGGTTTTTAAAAACTTTTGCTTTTGCACTTGTCACACCCAAACTTTGAAACAGGTTGCCTCTCCATGTCAGACTGGTCCACACACTTTCTGACATCTTGAAGACAGAAATATTTATTCTTTGAGCATTTAAAAAAATAATAATAATAAATAAAAAAAGAAATAAAAAAAAAAATATTGTAAAATATCAATAATCTAATTCTATTTTTTGAGGATGTATTGCATTGAATACAATTGCTACATAAATAAATAAATCAATAATGCTGTGTTATAAGAGAAATTATACACTTGAGGATGTATTGCTGTTGGAAAATACAGTAATAACTTGAGTTATTTTTCCCCGCTGCTTATTTTCCTTTTACAGCATGTGCCTAAGTGGTTTATTGCATACCTACGGCATATCGTCGTCATCACCACACTCATCTATTTCTGTCTCTTTTCTTTCCAAAAAGACTTGCGTCAGCAGCTTACTAGCTATCTGTGCAATCTGCTCCTTGTTTGCATGTGAGCGAACAGCAGCATGTGTTTGAGCAAAGGCCCTTCTGACACAAAGAACAAAATGATATCACATTTTCCTATCAACTCTAGAATGAAGTACGGACGACCATGAGCAGCTCGAGCTCACCTGGGGGCTGACGCACGTTTGCTATCATCTGATAACAAACAAATATTACTCGGATGAGATTTCCAAACCTATTTATTATGAAGATTATTATAATGGCACTGAAGTGGCGTGATGGATGGATGCTTGGATGGTTGGATGGATGAATGGATGGATGGATAGACAGATGGATGGATAGACAGATGGATGGATAGATGGATGAGCAGATGGTGTGATGGATGGATGGATGAATGAATGGAATGATGGATGGAAGGTTGGATGGATGGATGGATAGATAGAAGGATGGATGGATGAAAAGATGGATGGAAAGTTGGATGGATGGATGGATGGATGAATGGATAGAAAGATGGATTGATGGTTGGGAGGATGGATGGATGAATAGATAAATGGATGGGTGGATGAATGGATGGGCAGATAGACACATGGATGGACAGATGGTGTGATGGATGGATGGATAGATGAATGAATGGAAAGATGGATGGAAGGTTGGATGGATGAATGAATGGATGGATGGATGGATGAATGGGAAGATGGAAGGATGGTTGGGTGGATGGATAGATGAATAGATGGATGGGTGGATGGATGAATGGATGGGGAGATAGACACATGGATGGTGTGATGGATGGATGGATGGATGGATGGATGGATTGGTACATAAATAGATTGATAAATGGATGGATGGATGCATGGATGGATGGATAGACAGATGCATGGATGGTTGGATGGATGGATGGATGGATGGATGGATAGACAGATGGATGGATAGATGGATGAGCAGATGGTGTGATGGATGGATGGATGAATGAATGGAATGATGGATGGAAGGTTGGATGGATGCATGGATGGATGGATAGATAGAAGGATGGATATTTGAAAAGATGGATGGAAGGTTGGATGAATGGATGAATAGATAGAAAGATGGATGGATGGTTGGGAGGATGGATGGATGAATAGATGGATGGATGGATGGATGAATGGATGGGCAGATAGACACATGGATGGACAGATACTGTGATGGATGGATGGATGGATGGTTAGGTAGATGGATAAAAGAATGAATGGAAAAATGGATGGAAGGTTGGATGGATGGATGGATGGATGGATGGATGGATGAATGGGAAGATGGAAGGATGGTTGGGTGGATGGATATATGAATAGATGGATGGGTGGATGGATGAATGGATGGGCAGATAGACACATGGATGGACAGATGGTGTGATGGATGAATGGATGGATGGATTGGTACATAAATAGATTGATAAATAGATGGATGGATGCATGGATGGATGGATGGACAGATGCATGGATGGATGGATGGACAGATGCATGGATGGTTGGATGGATGGATGGATGGATGGATAGACAAATTGGTGGATGGATGGACAGATGGAGTGATAGATGGATGAAAGGGCAGTAATGGCTTAGTGCTTAAGATGATGGGTTACTCATCTGAAGGTCAGTGGTTCAATTCCCACTATCACCACTATTGGGCCCTTGAGCAAGGCCCTTAATCCTCAGTTGTATAAAAATGATAATTGTAAGTCATTCTGGAAAAGAGTGTCTGCCAAATGTTGTAAATGTAAATGGATGGAGGAATGGATGGACAGATGAATGGATGGATAGATGGATGGAGGGATGAAAGGGATGGATGGATGGATGGATGGACTAGACGACCAGTTTATTAGTTACACTGCCTGTAATCCTGTATCCTGTTCAGGCTATTGGCAAATCTGGGAATCTGGCCCAGGAAAACTGGTCTTGAGGTGGGAAAACACCCTGGAATGGACACCAATCCATCACAGGGCACCACTCACCCCTGCACACATACGCACTCATACACACCTTGAGGCAATTTAGCACAGCCAATCCACATATAGCATGAGGGAAGCAGAGATCCCTAAAGAAAACACACAAGGACATGGACAGAATATGCAAATCTTCTCAAACTGATGTTGACATTGTTCTATGTGTATATGATTCTAATAGGCTGGAGGACATCAGTATCATCTGAACGGCCATATTGCACATGTGACTCCCAACAGTTTTTTTTTTCTGCAAATTGATAACAATTAGCATCGCCTAAGCCAAACATGCTAACAATTTTTAGTTCCCAGAATATTCCGCAATATTAATTTTTGTTACTGGGTACTTGGTGCTTGCTTAGGCTTCCTCTGGGTAATCCAGTTTCCTCCCACAGTCCAAAGGCATGCACGTTAGACTTATTGGACATTGCCCCTAGGTGTGAGTGTGAATGATTGTGTGCATGTGTTGACCCTGCGATGATCTGGCGAGCTTTTCAGGGTGTACCCCACCTTCACCCAGTGTCAGCTGAGATAGGCACCAGCCTCCCCATAACCCTAATAGAATTGAGAGTTTCGGCAAATGAGTGAGTGAGGGAGTGAGTGAGCGAACACCTCATGGGATCAGCAGAACCTCTAAACCTGCCAGGACTAAACTCAAAACTAGCCATATTGTGATGCTGTCCATTATGTTTCCTTTAAAAAGGAGATATGATGCTTTTTCCTTTTTTTTGACACTGTAATGTAACAGATACAAACATCCGTGTTTGACAACGAATTTTTTTTCACGCATTAATGTTGCTACAGTCACAAATATCCATGTTAGACGACACCCGAGTGTCACATAACAAGGTTAGCGCATGTTTTACTTTTTTACTCTGAGCTGTTTGAACAGGCTGAAAACAAGTTTTCCTTCCAGGGGTGTCAGCATCACCCAACCCACCGACCCACCCAATGAACAGCAGTATCACTGCCCATCCCGGTTTGCCTCCCAGCACTCTGAGTGTGGAGTTTGAGGCAACCCATCAGAGAAAAGTAGGCACAGAGAGCAGAAATACCATAAATGGGAGGAGGAAGCCATAATCAGTGTTTGAGGAGGAGGTGGGGAAGCAGCTTCCTGAAGAACTGTGGTGTGTTTATTTGGAAAGTAATCGTACTTTGGTGCTCCACTAGTGTTCGAAAAAAAAAAAAACCACAAAGGTCTGAATATGGGTACAATATTCATTCATTCATTCATTCATTCATTCATTTGCCTAACTGCTTAATCCCACTTGGGTCACAGGGAGGCTTGAGCCTATCGCAGCTGACTCTGGGTGAAGGCGGGGTGCACTCTTAACAGCTTTCCAGTCCATCCACTCACACAGCCATTCACACTCACACTCACATCTAGGGGCTATTTGGAACAACCAGTTAGCCTGATGTGTAAGTCTTTGGACTGTGGGAGGAAACTGGAGTACCCAGAAGAAAAACAAACTCTAGACGGAAATGCCCTTGCAGACCCCAGGACACGGACTCAGGAGTTCTTGTTGTGAGGCCGCCATGCTACCCACAACGTCACCTTACCACCCTGAAAATGGGTGTAATATCTGACCTTTAAATGCAGCATTTACTACATGGTTCCTTATGTAACCCAGAAGTAACAGCACTCCGCAAATATGTTATTTTCTAGTGCATGTGGCCAAGATCCAGTGTAGCTTTTATGTGGTGAGCTTTCTTGATTGCGAGTCGCAGACAGTGAGAAATAGTCCAAGTATTAATAAGGAATGACAGTAAAAAGAGGAAAATGTCTCTTTCTGGGCAGCTCACATGATTGAAGAGGGTCTGGAGAGAAGGATAACTGAGGGAGAATTTTCAGCATGAAAAACGACCTGCTTGTCCCGAGCCGACATGAATATCCATTCGGCGTGTTTGCACCCATTCAGCATGTACTAGCAATGAGTGTAGGAGGAGCAAACAAAAAAAAGAAAAAGAAAAAAAGAAAAGAAAAACATGGAATGGACCAGCGGGGTGGGGGGGTGGGGTGGGGGGTGTCTGCTTTCCTACTCACGGGTGCATGTGTTGGTCGTGACCGTATAAAGACAAACGATGCCACTGAGACGCAGCCGGGAGGGAGCCTGGGGTTCAAGGGGAAGCAGGAACCATTTTTGGGGGCGTTACGTCTACATGGTTTCGTTTCTTAAAAATAATTATGGCTTTATTTAGGAAACCCAGGGTTACAAATAGCCACCATAACAACCAGATCTGGATTGTTGGGCTGTGCAGAAGGCTCGAGGCTGCAGTATGAATAAAACCAGAAGACTTATAACACCGAGGAAGTGAGGTATTTCAGACAGAGTGGCTCTGTTTGGGCTTCAAATGGACAGAAGCAGGAGACAGTGCATGTAATGGGCAGACAGACAAGAAGTTAACTTAATATGCTGGGGTGAATTATGTACAGAAACTATGACACACTTGTTGAGACTCTCATTAATGAGGTTTTACCTTGTAAAGTACATATTAAACCCAACCATTCGGGGTTGTATGTCAATCCAGTCAATTCATCTACCGTCCTGAACAGTAACCGTCTGTTCTTTAAACAAATTAAGGACGTATCCTATACTCAAAACATCACACTCATTGTGAAAGAGCCAGTTCTATGTCTTGAGTCCAAGAGTTCATGAAATATCCCCGTCTACTCTCAAAAATTGTTGGACTGGACGTCGAGTCTTTTCATGAAAAGAAAGAAAACAAGGTTTAGAATTCATTTCTATTGTTGGGAAGATTAGAACTAGGTGGCATCATGGCTTTGTGGTTAGCACAGCTGCTTCACAGCAAGTTTGAGTCCTGGGCTCCACAAGGCCATTCCTGCATGTAGTTTGCATGTTCTCCCAATGCTTGCGTGGGTTTCCTCTGGGTACTCTGGTTTTCTCCCAAAGACATTGATACTTTTGATTTTTGACAAACTAGATTAATCCTGCAAGGGTCTGTATTTGAAGTAAAGTGAGCACACATACTCGCAGCCACATATTGGAGAGCCGTTGGGTTAAGGTGTCTTTCTCAAGGGCACTTTAGCCGTAAAGGTGAAGGAAGGAGAGGTGGAGGTCCTCCATCCGCCACCACACATTTTTCCTGCCGATTCGGGAATCGATCCAGCGACCTTCAGGTCCAAACCCGCTTCTTTAACCATTACGCCATGTCGGCCCCATGCACATTAGGCTAACTGGTCGTGTCTGTATGTGTGAACGTGAGTGTGAATGTAAACGCTTGTGTGTGTGATTGTCTGGCAAGCTGTTCAGGGTGTACCCTGCCTTCACCCGGTGTCGGCTGGGATGGGCTCCAGCCTCCCCGCAGCGCTAATTAAAGTATCAAGTGGTTTTGCAAATAAGTGAATGAGTGAAAGATTCAATCTAGTGAAACCACACACTATAAACCAGACACTGACACTGGGTCAAGGTGGTGTACACCCTTAGCTCTCCAGGCCATCGCTTGGCCAACACATGCACAACCATTCCAACTCCCACACCAGGGCAATTTGGAGCAACCAGTTAGCTTAATGTGGATGATTTAGACTATGGAAGGAAACCAGACTACCTGGAGGAAACCCACGCAAGCACAGGGAGAACATGCAAACTCCACACAGTAACACCAGAGCCCCGGAACCGAACCAAGGACTTTCTTGCCGCGAGGCAGACGTGCTAACCACTACACCACCTCACCACCCACACGCAAAATTGAAATACTGAACGCAAGTGAATGAAAAGTGTCCTAACTTTAGTTGGAACATGATCTAGGATATGTTTTTTTTTGTTGTTTGTTTGTTTTTCTGAGTTCTCCACCTTGATTTCCTCCTGGTTCTTCAGTTTTCCTCCAACGGTAGAACAGTAAATTGATTGGTTATCCAGACCTGCCCTTAGGTGTGAATGTTTGTGTCATGTTCTGTGATAGATTGGGGTCCAATCCCAGGGTTATTCCCACTGAACACCCAATGTTCAAAGGATAGACTCCGGATACACCATGGCCCTGACAGGATCAAGTGCTTGAGGATAGAGATGAAAAGAGAAATGATGTCATAACAAAATGTATGGCTGCCTGTCCTGCCTTCAGGCCTAAGCTTAACCCTGAAACGCCCTGAATTTCATGTAAACTGCCCAAGTCAAGCCAAGCAGTGTTCTCTTAAAAGCCCCACTGAAGCTGTTTTTGCTTTTCTAGAGTAACTGCCTCTTACGACTGTTTATTTATAAAAACCTAATCCCTCTTCAACCCTCTAGAAGCTGTCAGTGCTTTTTTATTGTGCGCTGAAGGCAAAATGATGCGTTCTACAGAAGTGAAGGGTTGTGGAAATGTGATAGCTTTCCCTCTGGGTCAGGTGGGCTGATCCCTCTGGCCCCGAGGAAGACCTGCTCCCACTCCAACAGTAGCTCACCGCTGAACAGGCGAAAAACAGTCATTCATTCATTTGCTAAAACACTTAATTCTACTAAGTGATGTGATGGCTGGAGCCTATCTTAGCCAACACTTCGGGAAGGCGGGGTTCACCGTGAACAGTCCTAGCCCATCACACACACACACACACACACACACAAAACCATTCACTCTCACGCCTAAGGGCAATTTGGAACAGTCCATTAGCCTAATGTGCAGGCTTTTGGACTGTGGGAGGAAACTGGAGTACCCAGAGTAAACCCATGCAGAAGCAGCCTCGCCAAGCCTGGGACACAAACACAGGATCTTCTCTATTAGGATCAAGCGGTTCACTATGTTGGAAGACAAGGTACCAAAGGTGATGCAAGATACTCCAGATGGGACTTTATGCATGAGTTTATTTATACCTAGGGATAATTAAGAGACACTGGTCCACCTTATTAATGTTTACACTTGAGAGGAAACCCAAAAAATCCAAAAGACGCCCATATGGATATGGGGAAAATATGCAGAACCCACCCAAACACTAACCTGAGGTCAGGATCCCAACCAAACGAGAAACCCAGTACAGTATTGCAGGTACGGACACTTTGGTGAGTGTCACTTGATACTGCGGCGGCACGGTGGTTAGCACGTTCACCTCATGGCAAGAAGGTCCGGGGTTTGATTCCTGGGCTCATGTGTTCCTGTGTCGAGTTTGCATGTTTTGCCCATGCATGTGTGGGTTTCCTCCGGGTACTCCAGTTTCCTCCCACAGTCCAAAAACATGCACATTAGGCTGATTGGCTGTTCCAAATCACCCTAGCCGTGAGTGTGAATGGTTGTATGTGTTTTGGCCTGGCCAGATGTTCAGGGTGTACTAGGGTTGCAGAGAGACTGGAGCCTATCTTAGCCGAGATCGGGCAAAGGAGTATTACACCATGAACAGCTCACCGGACAATCACTGGGCCAACACACACACACAACCATTCACACTCACAGCTAGGGGCGATTCGGTACAGCCAATTAGCCTAGTGTGCATGTCTGGAGTGTTGGAGGAAACCAGAGTACCCGGAGGAAACCTACACAGGCACAGGGAGAACATTCTTACCGGGCCTGGGACTCAAACCCAGGACCTTCTTACTGTGAGGTGGACGTGCTAGCCACTACGCCACCGTGCTGCCCGGAACAATATTAAAATAGTCAAATCAAGAGTCCGTAAGGGTTCTATAGTTGCTCCTTGGGGAAGGTGGGGGTGGGGGGACAAACTTATTCTCAAACTATAGTTAGTTCAGATTGCAGTGTATATCAGTTGCTTCCTCTGGGCTGATGGAGCAGTGATGAAGGAGGAGGCCTGAACAGCACACACACACACACACACACATATGAATATTTCCCAGGAGCCCAGTCTGGGGCCCTGTGTTTTAGGACCACCAGAAAAGCCCACCACCAAGGACGGACAGTGTGTTTTAGGAGCTGTTGAGAAATAAGTCATAAATAATAACATAAGTGTACATGTCAAGCTGTGAGCCTTCGTGTCTGTGTAACGTGGAGACCACACTTCTCCTTCGTCCTTTCTATTTCCTTCTCCATATTCCTTTTTTCCTCCCTCTCCCTCTCCGGGAGTCTCAGGGGGCCTGTGCTGGCCGGCGAGTTTCTCAGGAATGTTTGTCTCTCCTCGCGCTGCTCTCAAGGGGAACGTTGGTAGGGGTCAGCGCTCGCCTCTCCCCCCACCTCTTCATCCCTTGCGGCTATCAGTTAACTCGGTTAGCATGAGATAACCTACACCCCCAACACCCCCCCCCCTTCCCGACACACACACACACACACACACACACTAAACACACACTCACCCTTATACACACACTTTTACATGCAACAACACAATGCATGTCGAGATTACAGTCACTCACCCTGAATGAACGGTACTCCAGGGTACTTTTATAACTCCGCTGAATCAAGTGAAGGTTTTTCTTTTCCATGCGATTCTTTTCCACATGATTCCTTTATTTATTTATTTTCATTTCTTTTCATGTGCCATCCTTTTAATGTTGCATGTGACTCTTTTACACGCGATTCATTTAATTTGATTCATCTTTTTACATGTGATTCTTTCTCACGTAATTCTATAATTTGTCGTTTCATTTCATAAGTGAGTTTTTCATTGTTGCATGTGATTCGTTTTATCTGACTCATTCCTTTTCACATATGAAAGAATAAATGAATGAATATATTTTATTTTAAAAGTGCCAACATGTACATAATTAAATATCAATTATGCAAAAATTACATGTAAACACTTTAATAAACAGGAGAACTAAAAAGTCATAATAAACAACATATGATTCTCTTCACATGTGATTCTTTTTTACACGATTGTTTTATTTTTCATATCCCTTCATGTCTGATTCTTTTACTGTTGCATGCGATTCTTTTTACATGTGATTCTTTCGATTGGATTAATTTCTTTTCAAATATGATTCTTTTTGCATGTGATTCCTTTTCACATGACTCCTTCATTTGTCATTACATTTCATATAATCCTTTTATTGCTTCATGTGATTTTCTTTCACGTGATTACGTCTCTTATGACTAATTTACTTTTACATGTGATTCTTCTTATTTGATTCATTTCCTTTGATTTTTTATTTGATTCTTTGTTTGTGCTTCTTTTTGCTTTTTGCTGTTGTTCCCTTTTTTTCACGATTCATTTATTTCATGAATTGTTTTCATGTGTGATTCTTTCCCTGATGGTTTATTTACCTTACACATGAGATTCTTTTAATTTGAATCTTTTTTCTTTTTTTTCATGTGAGACTCTTTCCAATTGATTCATTTCTATTTTAAATTCGATTCTTTTTTCACAGGGTTCCTGTTGATTGTTTTACTAATTAGGCATTGTTTTAATAATGTTTTATTTCATAATTTTTGTAATAACCTGTTGTTTTACCAAATATTTTCACAAATACCCCCCCACCCCCCCATTTACAATGATGAATTGCCCTTCCGTATGTCTTTTTTTTTTTTTATCACATGTGACAAGTAAGTTATTTAACCAGCATGCTCATTAGAAATCTAAATCCATGTCTGCTGTGTATCTTTATTTATAAAAATCCTTTATGCATAAAACTGAATGAATCGTTTTGAATATTGATCTTTGCTACTCGCGAGCGATGCTACATCAGTGCAGCAGTTGTTAGAGTCTCACACGGCCCCCTTTCCCAGGGCGCCACTGTAGTCCATTTGCTGCCTATTATTTTTTACCAATAGCTGCAGATACGCATCGAGCCTCTCGGCCTGTTCTCCATTCGCTGCTTAATTGACTCCATTCGGACTGAACCGTGCAGCCCTGAACAATGAGAGGAAATGGCTTCCGTCGGGCAGCCGGTGGATGCCGAGGGCCGTTGGGAACGCTTTATATGTCACCACCATCTTAGAAAGCACTCAGAAACATGCGAAACACCATCTCCCATGAACAGGGCCTCAGCACTGCGGCAGGAGACCGAAACCTGACAATATCACGTTACTCAATAACGGCGTGTTGTCAAATAAACAGAAACCTTGGCACTGCTTAACCATGTCATGTGGGAAAAACAAAAGGAAGGCTTTATATGGGGGGGGGGCAGTTTAAGTGTCCTGTTAGATACTTTCACCTGTCTGCGGAGTGGAACGTTTAATCTGAAATGCCTTTATCTTTTATCTTTCACGTGGAAATGCAGATCTAGTGTAGCTCTGGTGTACACTACATGCACCTTGGGGGATAAGAGATAATTACTGGTGAAGGTAATAAAGGTGTGGGGAGAACGACAGTGACCAAAAAGGACAAAAACGTGCTACCATTCATTCATTCATTCATTCATTCATTCATTCATTCATTTATTTATTTATTTATTTATTTATTTATTTCTAGATCTATCTATCTATCTATCTATCTATTTATCTGTCTATCTGAGTGCATTGTTCATATACGATAACTCGCTGGACTGTAATTAAATGTGTTTATTGTGTTTTGTGAGGTCTAGTTAACTTTCCTACTCCATCATAGCTCTCTCTCTCTCTCTCTCTCTCTCTCTCTCTCTCTTATCCTGTCTGAGATTTAGTGTTCCTGTCGTTCTCTTCCCTTGACAAAAACCGTCCATCAACTCAGGCCAGTTTGCGGCCGAGGAATTCCGCCCGGCGACAATTCCACTTCTTTTTTTTTTCATTTTTTTCTTTTTTTTTCTTGCTGCTCTCGCAGTCAGGATCCAGTCCGCGAGAGAGGTGAGGTCCAAGGGTTAAGGTTTTGCGTCACGTATGGCTGAGTTTCAGCCGGGTGGAAATTACAAATGTCATACTGGGTTGAGTTCCCGCCTCAGAGACTCTTTCTACCTCAGCTCCCACCACTTGCACGTAAAATTTTACACCACATGGCTACAATAATGTGAAATCACACCCACTTCACTCGTGGTTATGTGAGTTATATGTGATCACATGTGAAAAGTCATGAATCATGGGAGAGATTCACGTGAAAAGAGACGACAGTGTGAAAGAGGCACGTGTGACAAGTCATGTGACAAGAAATTAATAAGAAATGAATCTTGTGAGATTAAAAAGAAAAGTGGGGAAAAAATTAAGGAGAAAAGAAATGAATCACAAAAAGGAATCACATGTGAAAAAAAATAATTGTGTGAAGTGAGTCACGTGGAAAAAGAATCACAAGTAAAATAAGCTTTGTTAAAAAAAAAATCCATAAACAAATGTGAGAAACATCTAAACAAGTTCTCCAGTACATAGTAAACTTCAAATGATTGAATCATGTGAATCATATATGAAAATAAATGAATCAAATCAAAAGAACCCCATGTAAAAACAAATGAATCGTGTAAAGGGGAATCAAATAAACTGAATCACTGGAAAAAAGAGCTGTTTGTAAAGAATCACATGCAAAATAATGTTTATCAGAAAACATCCATAAATAAGTGTTAGAAACATAAAGAACAATATAAACAAGTTCTCCATAAACATTACAGTTCAAACAGGGAATCACGTCAAAGGAGTCATTAATAT
>JAQMYF010000010.1:21202146-21215517 GCA_030014195.1 Neosilurus mollespiculum | reverse complement strand
TAATTCAGTTATTCCATGGCACTGATACAATACTTCAGTTATTCCATGGCAATGATACAATAATTCACTTTTCCCATTGCAATGATACAATAATTCAGTTATTCCGTGGCAAAGATGCAATAATACAGTTAATCGATTGCAATGATACAATAATTCACTTATCCCATGGCAAAGATGCAATAATTCAGTTATTCCATGGCACTGATACAATACTTCAGTTATTCCATGGCAATGATACAATAATTCACTTTTCCCATGGCAATGATGCAATAATTCAGTTATTCCATGGCAATGATACAATAATTCAGTTATTTCATGGCAATGATACAATAATTCAGTTATCCTATGGCAATGATGCAATAATTCAGTTATTCCATGGCAATGATACAATAATTCACTTATCCCATGGCAAAGATGCAATAATTCAGTTATTCCATGGCAATGATACAATAATTCACTTATCCCATGGCAATGATACAATAATTCAGTTATCCCATGGCAATGATACAATAATTCAGTTATTCCATGGCTAAGATACAATAATTCAGTTATTCCATGGCAAAGATGCAATAATTTAGTTATTCCATGGCAAAGATGCAATAATTCAGTTATTCCATGGCAAAAATGCAATAATTCGGTAATTCCATGGCAATGATGCAATACCAAGACTTACTTGATGACTTTCCCCCAAACAGTAACAAGACAATCTCGTGAATGAATAATAATCTCGATTATCCCAAGATAGTGGACCAGGCAGATTGCCCCATACCCATGTAGTATGTACCAAACAGTATTAATGCAAATTTATTGGAAGGAGTCTCCAGTCTCACTGCTAGCCTAAACTTTAAATCTGATCCCTGATGATATCAATACACTTTTATGTTCCGTGTAATGGGCAGACCAGGTGCTCCACTGTAACCGAACACAATTACCCTCTATCTCTTTGTTCCGCTGTCTCTGTTACAATGTCCCATCAGTGTATCACATGACTCGCACACCCTGTGACATCATCACCCACTGATTGATTAATACAGTTTGTGTACAGATCTATACAGAGAGGGGCGATAACACCCAGGGTCAAGGCTTTATGCAGTGCTTCGAGTTACATTTGTATTTATTGCGTTTTTTATGCTCAGCATCTGATTCCCAGATACGTCTTGCCATGGTCATGGAAGCATGAAGCTGGTCACTGAGCGCCATTTCTGTCTACGGGTCATTTCTTACGAGCATAATTTATTGCTCACACTTCAGACGTATATATCTTGTTGGAGTTCATGAGCTGTGCATCTGACGCTGGACTATAAAAAGAGCGCTAAGTTTCCCGTATTGAGAACAAACATGGGAAAGATCAGAGCGAGTCCAGAGCAGTTTCCAGTCAAGCGGAGCTTCCTGTAGAGCTCGGAGCGGCTTCAAAGGGCAACGCTGCGTTCGCGTTCGGGTTCAGACCCCAGAACACATCGCTCCATCTCCTCGGTGCTCCTTGGGAGTTCGGCGGCGAGACTTCTCCATCCACAGCTCCTCAGATCGTACAGACATTAATCACCACTTAATCGTGAGGGTGAGTGAGTGGGTGGGTGGGATTTTTTTTGCTTTAGAGGGTGACTACGATGCTATTTCTGTCTGCTGGGGAAAAAATGCAGGGTCATAATATCACTGGAGATAGAAGCTTTTTTTCTTAAATTCGCCCCCCTACAGTTGACTTTTGAAGCCATGGCTGAAACACAGGAGCGCTTTCTGAGGAGGTGGTGGAGAATATGGTGTTGACTTTGGAATCTTTGCCTGTTGCTCTTTGTCAAGAGTGAAGGCCGCGGCGCTCTTTATGGGGCATCCGACGGACATTTGGAGTGCACAGGCCTGCTAAGGCTTTGATGTGGCCCCCCTGCCATTTTCTTCTCCTCCACTAGCAGCGTGCCGAGGGGTCAGGACGAGTCGAGCTGAGCTGGTTCACACTGCTGCTGCACTTTTTTCGCCACATAAACATCTTCGCTTTTTATTCCTCACACATCTGCTACACACAAAACCCTGAAATCTAAACATCTCTCTCTGTGTGTCTCTCGATCTCTCTCTCGCTCTTTCTTGCTCTCTCTCTGTTTTGCTCTGTCTCTCTCAGTCTATCTCTCTGTCTCGTGCTCTCTCTCTCTCTCTCTCTCTCTCTCTCTCTCTCTCTCTCTCTCTCTCTCTCTTGCTCTCTCTCTCTTTCTGCTCTTGTACTCTATGTATGGAAATCTAAAACCGAAAGCTCTGATGGCGGCTTCGCTCCCTAAGCAGGATGTGTATCCATATATCTTGGGGTATCTCGGGTTTATTTGGTAATAATTACTGACATGAATAGTTCTATTATTATCGACGTCCATTATTGCAGAGTATAACGTCATAAAAGTTCACTTAAATTTATTATTTGTCACCTGTCATGCCCAATAAGTTCAGAAATAAGTAATATTCACTGTTGTGCTGCTTCGTGGAAACAAATTATAAAAACTTCTTTTAAAGTAACAGAAATAAAAATCTGTAAAAACAAATTTTACTTACAACAAAGACAAGTAAAACAAGTTTTAAAATACCAACACAAATTAATCAAATAAATGATTATTTATAGTCATACACACATAAAACATTACCTTGATTTAAAAATAAGCAAACACACGTTTCTTTCTAGGGCATACAAATACAAGGTACAGAATTATAGAGCACACACACACACACACACACACACACACACACAATCAAATAATACAGAGAAAACAATAAAAATCTGAATATACAAATCATACAGCACACAGAAACCGGAGAGGGAAAAAAGAAATTCTTGCATATAAAGCAAATATAAATTATATATCATTATTATTATTGTTATTATTATTATTAATATTATTATTATAACAATATGATAACAATAATAATAATAAAAAAAAAATAATAATAATACACAAAAGACAAACAAATTAAATTAAAAAAATCAACAAATTGTTTAGACACATGGGAACCAGATAAAGTAACATAGAATAATCCAGACCAGAAAGAAAGAAAGAAAGAAAGAAAGAAAGAAAGAAAGAACAAAAAAAGAAAGAAAGACAAAGCAAACATTATAAACTAACCGTCTGTGGAATACAAATTAATTTGAAACAAACAAACAAACCAAATATACAAATGGACAGAAAAGCATTTCTTGTCAAACAAACCCGAATAAATAAACTTAGTAGAGAGAGAGAGAGAGAGAGAGAGAGAGAGAGAGAGAGAGATAGATAGTTTGATGGATAGATGATATATAGTTAGAGAGACAGATGGTCTTAAACATTTAAATAAAGATTTAATTATTTATGTATTTAAAAGCATATTCATTGTATATTCATTCTATATTGATGATATAATATTTATATATTAATTATAAATGAAGCGTGTCGTAATTCTATATTAATTCTATATCGATGATATATTAATTATATATTAATTATAAATCAAGTGTGTCATAACTCTATATTAATTCTATATCGATGATATATATTAATTATAAATCAAGTGTATCAGAATTCTATATTAATTCTATATTGATGATATATTAATAGTTTTACCTGTTGATTCACTCATATTTCTCTCTAAAGTACTCTGGAATGAAAATATTTTTGGGTTTATCTCTTTGTAATCAGTGTGAAATCTGACGTACTTTCTTTTTCTCACATTATTTAAAAAGAAAAGCCGTGTGATTTCATGTATATCAGTAATCCTGATAATGCCCTGAATGGTATATTTGTAAGAACCTAAAGAAGAAGAAGAAGAAGAAGAAGAGGAAGAAGAAGAAGAAGAAGAAGAAGAAGATCAGAGGTTTCAGCTGCGAGATGGAAATAAAGGGTCGAATATTAAAATCTGAGAGTGGAACTCTGCCATTCTGCTCTTCTTTATTTCATTTATTTATTTTCCACCTCTTCTTTTTCTTCTTCTTCTTCTTCTTCTTCTTCTTCTTCAGAGACATGGCTGGGAGGACAGCCTATCAAAGCAACAGTCCCAGCATGCACTGGGGGAAGAAGATTAATCCATCAGAATAGTTCTCTTTCAGCCAAACAGGAAGTGCTCCGGTTACAGGAACATGAATATTCCGATGAAAACATAAATGGATTATTTTTTTTTTCTTCTTGATGCTGCCTGTGACATGACGTTAATTCTTTTATGAATGCCATGAGAAACAGCATGCCAGGGTGTGTGAGTGTGTGTCAGACGTATGAGTGTGTGTGTGTGTGTGTGTGTGCGCGCGCGTCTCAGACGAATTTGTCAATTACGTGCTCTGAAAGCATTTGGAAGCAATTTGACGCCATTAATATGAGCATTATTTCAATTGTAATAATTATG
This sequence comes from Neosilurus mollespiculum, assembly GCA_030014195.1. NCBI lineage: Eukaryota > Metazoa > Chordata > Actinopteri > Siluriformes > Plotosidae > Neosilurus > Neosilurus mollespiculum. The sequence goes on along the minus strand of JAQMYF010000010.1, from coordinate 21,211,176 downwards.
GGTTAAACGCCCAGAGCATGTGTAAGGTATTCTTAGACTGGACTTACTGCTGAGATGGAATCTGCCAGATATCACACACACACACACACACACACACACACACACACCAGTCTATACACAGGTGTGGTCGTGAAACCGACATGGCAGCACGCTAGCAACGTTAGTGACGCAGCACTTCTTATCGTGGGCCATCATGTGTACACGCAAACGCTTTAGTAATCTGAACCGTGTTTGGCTCGCACACAGCGAATCAAATCACGCATGTCGAGATCGATAAGCTCTCGGCCTGCATTCGTTTCCTGCCTCTGCTCTCTGTGGTTTGACCTGTGCGCGACCTCCGTACGGCCGTAGCACAGATTTCATTTCAACTGTGCACAGCTTTATGTACTGCATCACATCGTTCACATACAGAAACCTTCCTTATACTATATCCTTCTTCGTCTTTGGATCTGTGTGTGTGTGTGTGTGTGTGTGTGTGTGTTGTTCGGTTGAAAGGGGTTGTCCAGAACCTCTATTTAAAACCAACCCTCTCCTCTTACTCCCTCTTAAGGACGTCTGCTACCAGAACAGCGGCGAGAACAAGACCACCGAAGCGAATTCCTCCTCTCCAGCGGCCGACCCCGGAGGCCCATAAAAAGCCTTTTAAACAAAGAATTTAAAGAGTGGGGTTTGTGTAAACCGTGTTTCGGGGGCCGCTCGGTGAGAAAATGAAAGCCGTAATTGTTCGCATTCCAACAGTTTTCGATACATAAACGATGTGAAGATCAGCCGTGAAGGGGCCAGCTGTTAGTCATTTGGAGTGCAGATAATAATCAGAGCTTCATGCAAAGCAGTGTTCCTCTGACAGGCCTTGAGGCTCGGGCCTGCGCTGGGAGGGGATCTGAGACAGTGAACCAACGCTTGGTTTGGTTTAAATAACCTTGGAATTGGGGGGTAGTGGTGGTGGTGTGTGTGTGTGTGTGGGGGGGGGGGTGTTTGGGCTCCACACACACACACACACACACACACACACACATACTGTCAAATGACCACTAATATAGCGGACAGATGACCGCATAGAGACTTAAATTCCATTTTATCTCTTTCCTGTATTTTATTATTTAAAATTCAACATTATTTATTTATTTGTTTGTTTGTTTATTTATACATACTTACATATGGGATCTTCACAGTATATACTATCACTGACACATAAACAAAAAGATCGAATCCATCACCCAATTATTATGTATTTGTTTGTTTTCTAGTTTGTTTTTTAGTTTTTTATTGCATTTTATTTAATTGTATTAAATTTTGTGTTTTTAATTTAGTTTTATTTTATTTATTTTTATTATTTTATCTCATTACATTTACTTTCCTTTATTATTTTTAGTTTTTAATTTATTTATTTATTTATTATTATATTTTTTTTGTCTGTTTGTTTGGAAAGATGAAAGTGAACAAGTTGTTGGTTCCCAGCTCTTTATTCCTTTGGCACCACAATCCAGAAACACAGTCCAAACTCATGACTATTAAGCAGGCAACAGCTAAATGATCAGGCGGGCAGGATATCATAGGGAAGCCAGAATCGTATGTCATGAGGCGAGCAAAGCTCATACACAGAAGATTAAGGTCAGAGGCGAAGCACAGAAATCATAAATGAGAATGCAGGCAGAGAAAATGCAAGAAATAGCAAACACAGTAACACGCCGAATCCTAATTAGGGTCTCTGGGAGGCTGGCGCCCATCTCAGCCGGGTACACCCAGGTCAAGGCAGGGTACACCCTGGACAGCTCGTCAGGCCATCGCAGGCTTCGATATATCAATCGCCTGAGCCCGGGAATCGAACCCAGAACCTTCTTACGGAGGCGGACGTGCTAACTACTGCGCCACTGTGCAGATTCTTTTTAAATAGAAAAAAAAAAGCAGTTTCAATTAAAAATATATATATATTAAAAAATGACAGCTGTTTCTGAACCACATAATAAAGGAGAACAACCCTTCCGCACATCTGTACTGAATATTTCCACGCATGCTCCACATGTAAGGGTTGGTATTTATAAGGCTGTGAAATCAGCACTGACAAGCACGATACACAAAAACCCGCAAACAGTCACAACATGATGTCTGTATCGTGGCTCGGATGTCTGTATGGTGGCTCGGTTACAGGAGCAGAGTGTTAGCATGACTTAGCCTGCCCGAGCGTAAACCTATGGCATCTTCTTTAAAGATGGCGGAGTTATGAGAAAAATCTGAAAGCTCCGCTGCACCCGGAAAGAAAGCAGCTGTGTCGTCCTTTATGTACGAAATGCTTCTCATCCTTGGCATGGCGCCCAAAGAGCAGCTATCATTCTCTGGGTCACGGAACGGGTTCTTTAAAGCTCGCTGCGGTTTTCCGAGTTAATCCGGTTTCACACCTCAGGCAGCCGTGACGCTGTTCGACTTAAAAAAAGACAAGCCGCGCTCGTACACACAGGGATCCATGTAGAGCTGCTGGAGCTGGGAACCTTTCAGCACTTGTTGGACTTAAGCAGCACATGGTTGAGTATTAAGTCTTTAAGATATCCTCAGCAGGCTCTAAGCTTGAGACGCAGTGGTGCCAAAACATAAAATCATCCCCTGTGTTGGGAAGACAAGTCACATGCCAGAGTGGTTTGAACAAACAGGAAGTCTACAGTGTCCCAAACAGCCACTCACGGAAAACATCTCGGAGCAGCGTATGTGAAACCCTGTAGTCACACCCGCCTGTTGCGGATAAGACTGGACACCACTGCCTTAACCCGGTACGCACTGTTTAATAACAATCATTCATTCATTCACTAGGGTCATGGAAAGGCTGGAGCCTATCTCAGCTGACTCTGGGTGAAGGTGGGGTACACCCTGAACAGCTTGCCTGTCCACTGCAGGGCTGACACACACACACACACACGACCATCCCTACTCACGCCTAGGAGCAATTTCCAGACCCAGGCACAGGGACAACATGCAAACTCGGAACAGAAACGCCCTCCGCGGGAATCCAATCCAGGACTTTCTTGCTGTGAGGTGGACGTGCCAACCACTACGCCACCGTGCCGGCCCTAGGTGAAACCATTGTGGTAATTTCTTTGGTCATGGTTCCAAACCGGTGGTCCTGTATCATACTGTGAAAGAGGTTTAACATTGTCACGGTCTTGTGACCAAAGATCAGTGTCGGAGATTTAAGATGACCACTGTACAGTATGTATACTGCTATAGCCTATGTCTACAGATTAACCAATAAAAATACAGCATGTATTGATGTACGTATCAAAACCCAATTTGCTTGGAGGTAAAAAAAAAAGGAGCTTCTGGCATGTAGGAGAGCAATAAAGAAGAAAATCATGTACAATCATGTAATCAGTACAGTGGTACTGTGGCAGCAGGGGTCCTGTTCATACGACGTGATCTATCGCTCATTCATTCATTCATTCATTTTCTGAACCGCTTAATCCTAACTAGGGTCGCGGGGAGGCTAGCGCCCATCTCAGCCGACTCTGGGTGAGGGCGGGGTACACCCTGGACAGCAATCTATCGCTCCTTTTCTTTTATTTATTGAAAGCTGATGGTGTTTATCACTTTGCAGACTCCAACCAGCACAGCCGTGTACAGTATATAGAAGCCTTAAGTAGGTTCGAAGTTCAGACTTGTATTTTCCTTCACTGGAGCTAAAGGACCCGAACCGTTTCAGGATGATAATACCCCCCTTACACAAGGCACCCCATCATGAAGATGTGGGGTACCAAGTTTGGAGTGAAAGAACTCCTGCATGGAACACTCAACCATTAACCTTAACCCTACTGAAAAGAGGTGTGATAAAAAAAATTTTAAAAAGCGACTGACGCAAATGGCAATTCGCGGCTGCCGCTTTTTACTCTCAAAATTTCCTCAAATTTGTCGGAGCATCGCATTTTGGTTGTCTGCTTCGTGAACTAGCCACAAACTCTCCCCAAACAGTCCGCACATGTCGTGAGAAGGTTGCAAGGTTGTCGATTTTTTTGTTGTTCCTTGTAAGGAAAAGCGACAAGTTGGAGACTTCCATGCGGAAATTTCGAAAAAAGTTTAAGACCTGCTGGCATCAGCATATTCCCTGTATTTTATCATCGCTTGTATTTTATTTGAATTTTGTTCGTGCTCACAAGGCGCAAATAAAAAGTGAACGGTTTGCGATCATAAAGCGAACAAAACGCGAAAGGAGATTCTTTTTTTTTTCCTCCGAACATCCGCAAATCAGTCGCAAATTACTCGCAGATTGTCGCGTGACTTTTCTCGTGACTTTCATGCTATGTACGTCTTTCAGCCACAAAGTGTTGACTTGCATGTGGAGATGCAAAACATCTTGATGTGAATTTCAAAATTTCCCCTCAGTCATTTTTCTATCGCACCTCTTGTAATCACCCCCTTAAGAGGAACTGGAACACCATCCGTATCCCAGACCACCTATAGATGAATGTTAATGAAGCATAAATCCCAACAACACCCCAAAATCTACTGGAAAGCCTTCCCAGAAGAAGTGGAGGGTGCTACAACACCAATGGGGAGCTTCTGCAGTCTGCAGTCAGGGGTCCACAAACCTTTGGTGTTAGCTGTCGACCAACCCATGCAAGGGCCAGACTAGGCTGTATTGAGCTGTATTGAGGCTCCCTGAGTCCTTCTGTTTCACTGGTGGAAATAAATCCACGTTCCTTTCTCTTGACACGTGTATACATCCCCTGAAGGAGCACCTACCCCCAGGCCTTATGTTCTCCTGACAGGTGTGTCCCTGCTCTGTATTTAAAAGATTAGTGTGATCCTGTAACATCCTTCCCTCTCTCTTTTTCTCTCTCTCTATCCCTCTCCCTCTCCAGTGGAATGTGTCCTGGCCTGAAGTGTGAAGTGTTGAGCTGAAGCGAGGCGGGACACATGACCTGCAGCGAAGAGGAGAGGTTAAAGGCGTGGAGGAAGTATCTTCCTGTCCCGGATACCGCACCCGTTTTCACATCGCGCTGAAGGACTGGGGTCAGCGCAGAAGGCCAGGAAGAGGTGCATTACAAAGGAGGCTGAAGGAGGAAGACATTTCGAGTCACACAAAAGAGACACACTTAGCGGTGGGCAGCGAGAGCGAGAGAGTTCATGATGGTGTTAATGGGTGTTGCGTTTCATCACTTAAGAAAAGAACAGACTGCGTATTGTCGTATCATGGGAAGAATAACATCAGCATATGGATTCACAGGGCCTTCATTGAGAAATATTTTTTCTAATAACATTTTATCATATTTATTCATTCATTCATTCATTCATTCATTCATTTATTTATTTATTTATTTAATCTCTCTCTTTTTTTTTTTTTTGGTACCATATTTAGCCTGGTGAATATGTAATAGATTACATTAGATTACATTAGATTACAATAGATTAGATTACTTTATATTACATTAGATTAGACTTAATTGTGACTCTTAGCAGAAATTCTCCTTGGAATTTAAAGTTCCCAAAGTTACTAATATTGCTTGATGTTTAAATTTCTCTTTACATGTACACCCACACCAATTATTCATTCGTTCATTCATCCATTTTCCGAACCGCTGAATCCTAATTGGGGTCGAGGGGAGGGTGGTGCCCATCTCAACCGACTCTGGGCAAGGACAGAGTACCCCCTGGATAGCTCGCCAGGCCATCACAGCCAACACCAATTAGCATATAAATAATGTTTCATAAAACACAGCGCTGAGGATCACTCAAGTCAGTGTCAGAAGAAGTTAATGGATCAGCACGCTGCACATTACTGTGAAATAAACCACATGTATTAACAATACTGACCAGCTCACTGTACATATTCCCAAATACAAAAAATAAAAAGTTCGAGATTACAAAAAAGTTGACACTGGTGGCTCCTTCCTTAAAGGTGCGCATTCACTAGTGAATATCTAGTGTGTTTTAATATTTCCATTATCAGTTTATTTTGGCTGAAAATGAAGGTTTAAAGGTAAAACCACCCCAGCTCACAGGTTAAGCATCTCTTGTTCACCGATTTAACATCTTGTTTTGGTTCTGTACAATAATAACAACAAGACCGTGTGACCGAGGAATGATCTTGCACATGCATGATAACTTGGCAGTGCAACAGTGATTTGTAGGAAGTGGAAAAGTCCGAGATCAGGCGTTAAAAAAGCAGAAGAAGGAATAGGATTTTGAGAGAAATAAAAAAAGATGGCAAAGTTTCTTAATATCATGCAGGGGTCATTGAGACACACGTACAGGAGTAAGCAAATGGTTTCAGAAAGACATTGCGGCTGATTTGATTTAATTTCCAAAAGCTAATGCTGCATTCATTCAATCATTCCTTTTCTAGGCCGCTAAATCCTTATTAGGGTAGCAGGGAGGCTGGCGCCCATCTCAGCCCATCAGGAGAGGGCGGGGTACACCCTGAACAGCTCACCAGGCCATTGCAGGGCCAACACAGACACAACTATTCACACTCACACTCACTCCTAGGGGTGATTTGGAACAGCCAATCAGCATACTGTGCATGTTTTTGGACTGTGGGAGGAAACTAGAGTGCCCGGAGGAAACCCTGAGCTCGGGAATCGAACCCAGGCCTTCATGTTTATTTATTATTCCTGGTAAGTGAATGGGTCGCTTCACATGGTAAATGAATAAACCTCACCATACCACTGATTACATACATTTCTTATCCATTCACTCCTTGTTCAAGCTGTTATTAAAGAAACACTCGCATACAGAAGAGTAAACAGAGATATCTATGTATAGGCATGCATAGAGATTTAGCTAACAAAGTAGTCCAACGTGTCATGTGACAAATTCTATACATTACTACGCCATCTGTTGAGGATGATTGTCACCACGACGAGTGTTAATACGGAATATACACACACAGCTGGCTTGGAGAATTATTACACCCAGCGTATGTAGCAGGAATGAAGAAGTCGTAGCACATGAGCCTGATAAATCAGATATCGGAGATGATTAACCGTGACCTGGTTTGTCTTCATGGGAAAAAAAAAAGGGGAGGGGGGATCAGGGTTGGAAGGCGTCTGTGGAATGGGAATGGGAAGAAGAGTATGGGCTACATGAAGGGCATAGGATCTCGGGCGCCATGAGGTAGGACTCATGAAATGCTACGCCGTCAGTCAGAATAAAGGGGTACGAGGAGAGGACAAGGAGAGGCCATGCCAAACATTAATCACTCAGTGTGTGTGTGTGTGTGTGTGTGTGTGTGTGTGTGTGTGTGTGTGTGAGTGTGTGTGTGTGTGTGAGTGTGTGTGTGTGTTAATGGGGCCAAATCAGCGGAACAGGCCAACAGCAAGAGCATTTGGTGTCGTCGTTGTCCTGCATGTCCTCCTGTGTGCCATGTAACCAGAGAAAGAAGGGACAGAGAGACACAAAGAAGACACGGTGTGTGACACGGAATAAACTTGGAGAAAGGAGTTCAAGACCCTGAAACTTGACGCCTGACGTTCTGGAGAAGCACAAGGGAATGTCACATTGATTAAACGAGTCTCATTCTTGGGCTAAGGGAACTTAAGCTACAATAGGAGGTAGCGGGAAGGTGGCAGTCCCTCCTTTCATTTATTCGTTATTCATTTTCTAAGCCGCTTAATCCTAATTAGGGTCACGGGGAGGCTGGCGCCCATCTCAGCCGACTCTGTGTGAAGGCGAGGTACATCCTGAACAGCTCTCCAGGCCATCGCAGGGACAACACACATACCACCTTTCACACCCACACTCACACCTAGGGGAGATTTGGAACAGCCAATCAGCCTACTGTGCATGTTTTTGGAGAGTGGGAGGAAACCAGAGTACCCAGAGGAAAGCCATGCATCACAGGGGGAACATGCAAACTCTACCCTGAGCCCGGGACTTGAACCCAGGCTCTTCTTGCTGTGACGTTCTATGTCTGTACTTTGGATTACAGAAATAAATGAAAACAAAGAGCATGTGCCCACTTTTACCAAACACCTAATGTACATGTCTTTGGACTGTGGGAGGAAACCGGCATACCCAGAGGAAATCCATGCGAGTGCAGGAAGAACATGCAAATTCCACACAGAAATGCCCTTGCCAGGCCCAACTCAAACTCAGGACCGTCTGTGAGGTGGACATGCTGACCACCACACCACCATAATAGAATCTTGTGATTCGAATGTGAACATCTGGAAGCACTGTCAGAGCTGCTGTCGTTAAAAGTTATTCAACGCCTCCCGACCAATCAGATTTGAGAACAGCACTGTTGCAGAAATATAAATAAACCCGACCAAAACTCAATTCCAGTTTTAAACAAGGGAAGAAATATTGTACGAAGTACGACTTGGAGTGAAATCAGTCCTGAGGGAGTCTGTGGTGTTTCCACACTGGAAAACTTGATTGGTCCTAACAGGGAATTCCAACCAGCCTCGTTTCCAAAAAGGAGGAGGAAGGAAAGAGTAAGCAAGACTACAGTGCATGTTTGAGTCACTCCGTGCTTACTCATACTCATTCTCTGCCATTTTTATTAAGAGACCAATCCTGGACATGTTCAACCACCAATGGGTTTCCATCCATGTTGTGGTCTACATGAAGTCGTGATGTGGGTGGTATTTGGAGGGGACAGGAGAAGGGATGGCTGAGTGGATGAGGTCCTGGCAGACGAACTCCTGGAGTTATATTTACCATAATAAAAGAAAAAGTAGAGTATTACAAACTGCTGCACCTACAGATTTTCCGCGATTTTAAAAATCGGTTCCAAAAGCGTGGTCAGGTTGTCACTTAGTTTGTGTTCTTGCACTGACATAGCAGCAGTCCACCCAGGCCGGCTGACTCATAATCCCACGACAACTCACTGAAGGTGGAAAAGTCAAAAAAACGCACTCACTAACCTTCTTCTTTTCTTTTCTTTTCCTTTTTTTTTTTTTTTGCTTTTATCTGAAAAACTGCAGGCTTGCAGTGGACATACATTCATTCATTCATTCATCTTCTAAACCGCTTATTCCTACTTAGGGTCGCGGGGAGGCTGGCGCCCATCTCAGCCGACTCTGGGCGAGGGCGGGGTACACC
>JAQMYF010000010.1:21175061-21185983 GCA_030014195.1 Neosilurus mollespiculum | reverse complement strand
AGATCATCAGCCGACTTCATTTTATTGCCACATTAATGTTGCTGAGCCTCGACCGGACCAACTGGAGCAACAATGCCGTGGATATTACATGCTGTGATCAAGGATAAATGAACCCCATGAAAATATTAGTGTTGGTATTAATTTTTACCGGGCAGTGTATATAATACTCTATATGTATTTTTAGTAATGTGTAGCTGTCTGATGCTAAAATGACACTTAATGACTTTATAAACGTGAGATTATAGAGATATTTACTGATGTTAAAAAAGTAGTGAAGAGAAAGGTGTGGTTTAATCTTTTGAAACATGGTAATAAATTGATTAATTAAAAAATAATAATAAAAAGTACTCAACCAAACTAATTCCACTCCCCACTCTCCGATAATGCTCCCGTGTCCTGCTCATATGCACTTTATTCAATCTCTCCATAATCCTCTGGTGGAAATCCCCAAGAGTACTCTCTCTCTCTCTCTCTCTCTCTCTCTCTCTCTGAGATTCACATTCTTTATCAGCCTCCAGGGAGCCTCCACTAAACCTTCCCATCCATCCAAACCTGCTGAGAGACTGAGCTTATCAGCCAAGAACCTGGTGACAAACATGCTCTCTCTCTCTCTCTCTCTCTCTCTCTCTCTCTCTCGCTCTTAACAAGGCTTAACATGTGGGGACCACCAAACCAGAGCTTAGTACTGATCTACTCAACACCATCACACCAGCTGGGGCTCAGAGATGACAAGGAGGGACGAAGGAGATAAGAGACACACAGAGAGAGAGAGAGAGAAAGAGAGAAAGAGAGAGAGAGATTGATTTGAGGGTTCTCAGAGTTATACATTTATAAATACAGAATTCTGTCTATTTATAAATGTAGTTGTATATATATGCATGTATCCGTTGGGCACCACAGTGGCATAGTGGTTACTGGGTCCACGTCACATCAAGAAGGTCCAGGGTTCGAGGCTCCTGCATTTTGGAAATGCTTAAACATTCTGAGTGGGACCCCAGGCGGGATTATTTCCCAAAAGAAATGGGTCCTGGAACTTTAAACTACAACTAAACGACCCCGTGAAAAACTATTAAAAATGGTATATGACCAAAGTTAATGCGAAGGCGTGGCAACCATCAACTTCAAAATGCTTTTTCTTTTTGATTGAATATAGCACGTCCGTCTCACAGCGAGGTTCGATTCCCGGGCTCGGGCGTTCCTGTGTGGAGTTTGCATGTTCTTCCAGTACTTGCCTGGGTTTCCTCTGGGTACCCCAGTTTCCTCCTACAGTCCAAAAACATGCACAGTAGGCTAATTGGCTGTTCCAAATTGCCCCCAGGTGTGAGAGTGAGTGTGAATAGTTGTATGAGTGTCGGCCCTGCGTTGGCCTGGCGAGCTCTTTAGGGTGTACCTCGCCCTCGCCCAGAGTCGGCTGAGATGGGCGCCAGCCTCCCCGCAATGCTAATTAGGATTAACTAATTATTGGGACTGATGGTCCCAGAGCCTGTCCCAGGAACAGTGAGCTTCAATCAGAATACCATGGATGTGATATCAGTCCATCGTTCACACTTACGAGCAGTTCATCCATGCTTCCAACTGCATGTTTTTAGAAGATTGGAGGAGGTCAGAGAACCCAAATGAAACCCCGGTGGACATGGATAGAACATGTTTAACTCTGTGTAGACAGTCACCAAAGCTCGGGATTGAACCCCAGTTCCTGGAGCAGTGAAGCAACAAAATCATCATTATATGTATTAGCATTTTCAGCCATACTTCACTCTGATAGTAACTGTACAGCTGTAGACTTCAGCTCTTTACTTCTATAATCACTAACACCAAGCAGTTAAAGGAATAAATGGATGGATGGATGGATGGATGGATGGATGGTGGGGGGTAAAATTGAATCCATTTCCCCAAACTTCCTGACTCTAAAGCCTCGCCTCGTGTGAACATGAGAGAATCTTCTAGCAAAGTCAATATAAAAGATGGACACTCGAATTGCACAACAGTTAGGGCTGCGAGCTCTGCTTTCATCTGCCCTCGGTCAGGGGCCTTCTTCACAGGATGAAAATGGGATCGACACACAGACCCCTCCCAGTTTGGCCATTCCCGATGAGCCAGAGCTGGCTTTAAAGCTGCACCATGTGAAGAGCTGCTGCTATGAGTCCATTAGTCCTGACTGTCAATCAAACCGAAGCTCCAAAGCCAGCCTTTGTTTGAAGATGGACCTCACAGCAGTGAATGCGTCATGGGAACTGATTGCACTGTTGTACAGATGGTTTCAGTAACAGATAGTATGGCTGGGAGTAGCAATATATATCTTTTGACATGATTGCAGAATTTCAGCAATCACTGGTGACCACTTTCATTTCTACGGAGATCCGTTTCGGAAGGAGTAACATTACTAATACATTACACTTAATCACTTCATCAGATTCCTACATGAAGAAATGCACAAAAACAACTCCTGCCACCAAATGGTACAAAACCAAATGCTACAAGCATGCCATTCGTGTCATTCCCAGTCTGACAAACATTATGTCCTGAAACATGACGTCTCGTCTCCCATACTTTGCCCCAAACCATTCTCGGGGTCGATTTGCAAGGCCGTGAGACTTGGATTCCATCACCCGTTGAGTTCTTCTCTAATAAGCCAAACGATAGGAAATGACATCGGGCATCATTTAGCTGTCACAGGCCTAATCAGTAAGCGTGATGCAAAAAGAGAGAGACCTTGATTGCCGAGGTTTAAATGGCTCCAAAAGAAATTGGCCGTTTTACACCTTGGCAGCCTCCCAAAGGCACAAATTGTCCTCCTGCCTAGATGAGACCAAATAGTTAAGAGCAGTGAGGTCTCTGGAACGGCCATTTCCCTGGGAACTGTGCTGCCTTACTTGGTTCTAAAATAGCCTAGAACTAATGGGAGAAGGGGGTGAGACATGCACCTACTGATAATTACCAACCGGACCACAATTTTCTCTTGATACAGTAAGGAATTTAATATGACTTAATGACCATTAGTGCATATCTGAATTACACTCTGAAGTGAACCTGCTGATATAATCCAAGATCACCGCCCATTAGGTAACTTCTATAATATGGCTAACAGGAAAGGTGCTTAGAAATTACGCCTGTAAATAGTCAAAGCTGCGTAAAGGCTTAGCTTCTATAGCAGTAGCTTGTCCATATTGGTGAAATATTATAGGAATATTGGTGAAATAGTTTAAATTTTACCACATCCAGATGATCAGGGAACATAAATATTACTGGGTGGCATGGCGGCGTAGTGGTTAGTATGTCCGACTCACAGCAAGAAGGTCTTAGGTTTGAGTTCCAGGCTCGGACAGGGTCTTTCTGTGTGGAGTTTGCATGTTTTTTTTTTTGCTTTTTTTTTGCGTGCTTGCATGAGTTTCCTCTAGGTACTCTGGTTTCCTCCCACAGTCCAAAGGCAATCACATTAGAACAGTCAATTAGTCTACTGTGCATGTTTTTGGACTGTACGAGGAAACCGGAGTACCCAGAGGAAACCCATGCAAGTGCTAGGAGGACATGCAAACTGCACACAGAAACGGTTCGAGCCCGGGAATCAAACCCGGGCCTTCTTGTTGTTAGGTGGACTTCCTAACCACTGCGCCACTGTGCCGCCCCCTTATTAAACATGACTTCAATTCAAAAGATGGCTTGCATTCCAAGTTTCTTGAAAATTCTTCTCAAATCACGGAATCAAAACTTCCAAACTCCTCCTTTTGTTCCTAGCTTTTAATTTAATTTCCCCTCACATATATCAAGTGGTCCCATGGGGTCACTAGATAGTGTGTCAGGGTAGAAGTGCCTGCATTAAGTAGTACTTTATTTGGGTGTGAATGAAACTCAGGGTTCACAGTAAAGGTCAGAGCACAGGATTAATACAGGATCATTCATAATCAGAAATGAGGAATGGGAACTAGGGTCAAAATGGAACAGGAAACAGGAAACAGTCTAAGATTTAATGATACGAAAGAATTCTAAGACTTTACCATGAACAATGACACATAAAGGATATAAAAAATCTTGAATTAACACAAACTAGGTGAAAACAGTAGGCCAACAATTCAGCGATGGAGAAGGAAGGTAGGCAGGACTACATAGACCAGCGGAAAGATACTGTCCTGATGCAGTGTGTTCCCATATTCATTGGGGACTGTTGATTGTTTCTGGATTGTTCTCCCCCATTCGCAGTGCTTAATCAAACCACAGTCTGACTACAAAAACCCTGGTATTCTGGCACTATGTGTGGATGTGAGTATGGATGGCTGTGTGAGTGTTGCCCTGCGATGGTCTGGTGAGCTGTTCAGGTGTTCATCTACCCCACCTTTGCCCAGTGTTAGCGGAGAGAGGCTTCAGTCCCACCACGACCCTGTGGTTCAGCAAATAAATGCATGAGATGAGTAAGTGATGTTGAGTAACAGTAACATTGGGTTTGGTTTGCTTGGGGTTGCGTATATGTTTAAACTGGCATTTGTGAGTCCGTCCGTCTGTTCGTTAATTTGTCAGTGAACAAAATCCTGACTACACCCATACATGGATCTTCACCAAACATGGTGGGAACACCATCTTACCTGAAGATAGTTTGATTTTAGAATGTCAAGGTCAAAGGTTAAGGTCAAAGCAAGGTCACAACGTTTTGGAGATAGAACTTCAAAATGAGTACCCATAGATATGCCATTAATATGGACCATTAATTATAAACCCTGGCCCCGGGGCAGACCCAAAACTGACTCTAAGGGTTATGCATCCTGTTTGGCCTGGGAATGCCATGGGAATCCCCCAAGCGGAGTTGGAGAGTGTCGCTGGGGAGATTGGTGCCTGGGTTTCCCTTCTAGACTTGTTGCCTCCATGAGCTGACCTCGTATAAGCGGACGAAAATGGATGGATGGATAGATGGACTAACAGGAAACGATGTTTTCCTTTTAACTGAAACAGCTACCTTTGACCCTGAGCGACCTTTAAAGGTGAAAATCAAGGTCAGCGTTATCTTTGCGACGAGTGCTGGTAAACATGCTGGTACTATGGAACATTCATAGCGAACCATATATGGACTTTCAAATGACATAATTACCTTTGACCTTGAGTAAACTGTAAAGGTAAAACCCCCAGCCATCATGTGAAATCGTCAAGTAAGATGATTCTTTTTTTTTTTTTTTTTTTTTACTAATTTGGTCACGTCCATGTTTTGTGGAATACATCGTAAAGTGAGAACATGGGTAATTAAAAGCAGTGCCCATATAGTGCCTAATGTCTACTTCATCCATGCGACATGGCTGAGGTACCTAGTTATTGTTGGGTCGTTTTTAAAGTTCTAGCTTGGACCTTATAGCCTCTATGCTACAAACTACAATTGGGTTCTCTGTTCTTCTGGTGTTCGATACGTGACCTGTTGTCACGGCTCACTCCACTGGATATGTTCCCTGATAATTTTGACTTATATAGAGTGCTCTTATCCATTCACAGTGATTTATTACTGATCTTCTGTCCTTAACCCTTCATATCTTCTCCTGCATTCACACTAATTTTATCTATCTTGACATCTATTTCCGCGAACAGTCAGAAACCGACTCCTTACATTTAAACATCTGTAATGTAGCACAGGATAATCTTGGGTCACTATTCCTCAGGCTTCAGGAAGGGATAGTTGAGCTTTCAGTCTTCAGGCTACTGGGGTGAGGCTACCGTCTGAAGCTTGGGCCTTCTGAAGACGGTTCTGGGTTAATGAAATGGAATCCTCTGGCTGTCCATTACTCTCAGCTGGAACGAATCAATCTGAGTGGAGCGTCGATGAGCACAATGTCTGCAGGGCTGGTTTTACCTTCGCTGGAGCCACTGGGAAGGCACCCTGTCTGGATTTGCAAGCTTCATCCTTCACAATCTAAGATTAACTTTCGAGTGCTGGTGACTCCAGGTATCTCCATTACACTGAAGCTAAAACACTTTAAAGGGAATAACTATTATGCAATAATGAATAATGTTTATGTGTATTTTAGTGTATATTAACACGAACATTTCTCAGAATGGCAATTTCCCAATTGGATTTTTGTGATGATACTCAAGAAGATAACTTAATTTTATAATTTTTAAAATATTTTTTCTACAACCCCAATTTTAATAAAAGATAGGACCCTGCCCAATGAAAATGTAATGCAATGAATTACAAATCAAGAGAAACCCATACTGTACTCACAACAGAACACTGAAAACAGATCGAATGTGGAAAGTGAGGCATTTTATTATTTCATAAAAAAATATCAGATCATTTTGAATTTCAGGGCAGCAACACATCTTAAAACAGTTAGGGCGGGGCAAGTAAAGGGCTGGACAAGTAATTGGTACTAAAAGGAAACAGCTGGAGAAACATCTTGCAACTAATTTGGTTAACTGGCAGCAGGTCAGTAATATGATTGGGTATTAAAAAAAAGTGCATCTGGCCAGATGTTCATTCATTCACTTACTTGCTGAACCACTTATTCCTACTAGATTCACGTATCTCAGCCATTACTGGGTGAAGGCGGGGTACACCCTGAACAGCTCACCAGACCATCGCAGATCAACACACACACAACTACTCACTCACACACACACACACACACACTCACACCCAGGGGAAATTTAGAACAGCCAGTTACCCTAATGTGCATGTCGTTGGACTGTGGGAGGATACTGGAGTACCCGGAAAAAAACCCAAGTGCGGATGGAGACACCATTCAAACTCCACAAACACCACTCCAAGTGGGTGTGCTAACCACTATGCCATCGGCCCACCTGTCAGAGGTTCACCGATCTACAAAACCGAGCCACAAAACACTGTGACAACAATTGTTCCTTAATGTAAAATTACAAAGACTTTAAATATCTCATCATCTTCAGTACAGTACACAATATCACCAACAAGTTTCTGACAATCTGGAAAAATGTCTGTAAGCAAGGGTCAAGGCTGAGAAGATTCGTATAGGATGCCTGTGATCTTTGCATAAAAACAGGCATGAGGCTGTGATGGGAATCACTGCATCGGCTCAGGAACACTTCCAGTGATCTTTGTCTGTGAACACCTTTTTTTGATATCGGGGTTATATATGGCATCGATTTCAGCAAAGCCACTGCACCACCAAGTAATACTGTCATGCCTACAGGGGACAAGATAATTGGTCCACAAGAGACAAACTTCCACTTGGTGCTTGCTAGTGTGAATGTAGGGAAAGAAAACACCAGGGCTATGGCTTTTTATTTATTTATTTATTTAGATATATTGTATTAACCCTGCAAGGGAAATTTGGACTTCTGCATTTTACCCATCCAAAGTGAGCACACACACACACACACACACACACACACACGAAGCAGTGGGCTGCCACACATCGCGGTGCCCAGAGAGCAGTTGGGGGTCAGGTGCCTTGCTCAAAGGCACTTCAGTCATGAAGGTGGAGGAAGGGAAGGTGCAGCTCACTTGCCCCTTGATGCCACACAATTTACCTGCTGGTTCAGGAATCAAACCAGTGACCTTTAGGTCTTAAACATGCTTCTCTAACCATTAGGTCATGGCTGGCATGACTTACCACAGAACCATAACACTTTTAGCACATTTTCTGAAAGCTGGTTGTTGAAATCTTGTCTACTCATGTGTTGACTGGGTTTCCTTTGGGTCTCCGGTTTCCTTCTACAGTCCAAAGACATACACAGTAGACTAACTTGCTGTTCCAAATTGCTCCTAGGTGTGAGTGTGATTGTCTGGCAAGCCATTCAGGGTTTACCTCGCCTTTACCCTGTTTTGGCTGAGATAGGCTCCAGCCTCCCCGTGACCCTAGTAGCATTGTGTGGTTCGGCAAAATAAGTGAGTGAGTAAGCTTTATTCCTGACGGCATGCACCTGGGAAACGGTTTAAACATAACATCAGAATAAAAATTTCAATATTACACCCATCTACTGAAAGACTCGTTTTCAAGCAGCGCTGCTGGTTTATTCTCCAGTCCTGTATTCCGACTTCATATCTATCTTCATGTTTAATTTCTTGCTTATGAATATAAACATTACAGTGCACTCCTATAAAGGTTACACCTGTTTTTTTTTACTCTCGCACTCTCTACCTTCTCGCGTTTCTCCATTTCCTTTCTTTTCCTTTAATTTAAATCAAAGTCCGGCACCTCCCTTACGCTGTCTCGCTCAATTCCCTTTTTCAGCCGGCTCTGGCATGATTTATTTTATATCAGCATACCGCTGCATTCCTCTCCTCTCCTTCCTCTCTCTATCTGTCGTTCGTATTTTCTGATATCGGGGTCAGGGTTAAGTCCTGTCTTTCTGAACTGAATCCCCTCAGTCTGGCCCTGTGCTTATAGCCCAGCTGCCTCTGCGCTCTCACACTAACCCCCTTGTTTATATCGGGACGCAATTAAGTCCAGGCCAAGTAAAGGAGTCCCAGAGAGAGCGCTAAGAGTGCAAAGCCTAGACTCGGGTTTCAGCCGGCTCCGGCCCTTCCTCGCTGCCTCTCTGCCTTCACCGGCAGTCATCCTGTGCTTTTTTTTTTTTTTTTTCCTTCTTCTTTTAAATTATTTTGGGTTAGCATATAGTTTTAAAGTCCGGAGTAGAATTCTTTAAATATACTACAGTTGAGACAGTAAGGGTAGCAAATGCCAAAAAAAGAAAAAAAATGAAGAGTTTTATAATTTGGTTGTTTGCATCACGTACCGCAGAAATATACCCAAGATTCCAAGCATAGCAGTCAGCATGAGAAAGTGTTCTTTTAGTGCAGCTTTTAGTTCCTGAACCGCTTAGATCTACTACTAGGGTCGCGGAGAAGCCTATCTTAGCCGACAGTGGGAGAAGGTGTGGCATACCCTGAACAGCTGGTCAGACCATCGCAGAGCCATTTAAACTCACACCATAGGTCAATTTGGAACAACCTATTAGCCTAATGCAGGGGTGTCCAATCTAATCCGCAAAGGGCCGGTGTTGGTGCAGGTGTTCACTTCAACCAAGCAGGAGCCACACCTTCCACCCGTGTGAACCCCTCAGGCTTCTCAGATCTCAGAAATTAATTGGATTGTATACCCTATTGTTTGTATGCGGCAAAACCTGAAGCCACACTGGTACCACCTTGGTAAGACCACAATGCTGTTGAAAGTTATACTCAAATAACATACAAAAAAGATGGGTGAAATAGAAATAATTAGATCCAAATAGAAATAATTAGATCCTTTTCATTTTCGACCCTTTAATTTTAGCTATGCAGAGCTTTTTTATTTATTTTTATTCATTTATTTTTAAAGTGAAATTACTGGTAAAGTTATATGAATTTAAGGTATGCTGACAATCAGCAGTAAAAATTTTTGGTTTTCGAGCTGTGTCGGCTTTCAGCGGCTCCATTCTGATACCTTATAACAAGGTGGTCTCACCAAGATGGCTGCCACTTGGCTTCAAAATTGAAACTAACCTGCAATCTATTCTTTATTTTTTTTTTTTTTTTTTTCAGTATCAGTAATTGAAACAGTTGGAAGGTGTGGCTACTGCTTAGTTGAAGTGAAAACCTGCACAAGATAAGTTTGGACTCCCCTGGCATAATTGCATGTCTTTGGACTGTGGGAGGAAACTGGAGTACCCGGAGGAAACCCATGGAAGCACAGGGGTTACATGTAAATTCTACACAAATAAGGGACTTGAACCCAGGAACATAAGGTAAGGTGGATGTGCTAACCATTATGCCACTGTGCCACCATTAATATTGAACATTTTAGTGCCCATCAAAACTCGTCCTGGGGGTGTAGGGTAACCCCGCTAAGCACTCGGCTTATAAAACTTCAGGCTGAATCACCAGGTTCAGTGATTAGAGGAAAGACACAACCGACACCCCGGGGTTATCTTCACAGTAGTGTACTGCAAACTTATTTGGCACGGATCAAGCGCTCTCCCAAGCAGTCTGAAGAAGTGTACTCTGTTTCTCACGGGTAACCGCGTTTCATTTTAATCTCGACCCAGAGCAAAGGAATAATATGAGGCGTAATGAAATCGAGGGAAATAATAACAACAGGAGGAACGGTAACCCGGCGATCAGATCAGATTAAAGCCTCTCAAATGTGAAAGAGCTCGATTCAAATACACAACCACAAACATCCATTAAGCCCCAAAGAACCGCAACAAGCGAATGCAAATATACAGGACGCTGGCTGGGGGTTTTCGAGAGTGCTGCTCAGATCCGGTTCTCTCTCCGGACTGAAAGATCAGCAGCTTCTCTGGAAGTTGACGTTTAGGTAACCGAACCTCTGGCCACCGCTGGACCTCTCTCTCTCTCTCTCTCTCTCTCTCTCCCTCTCTCTCTCTCTCTCTCTCTCTCTCTCACTGCAAGCCAGCTCAGAGTTCATGCTCTCCACATGTGTGGTCCTCAAGCCTGAGGGAGCTGTCCCACAATCCCAGCCACACGTGTTCAGGACCGAGGCAGAGAGAGAGAGAGAGAGGAAGCTGGCTCTATACTGAGCATGCTCAGAAGATTAACTCGCCTCTTTATACTAAAAAGTTTTAAATAATTTCATTAAACTCTATAAAACATGGACTACGTGGAACCAGACTTCGTTTTACCTGCTTTTAGTTTCACTGAATAAAGAAATCATTCAGAGGTATTACTAAATTCATTTCAAAGCATGTTTCAAAATTAGTATTATTCATTAATAATTAAATGATTATTATACATTTATTCATTCATTTGGACCACTTAATTCAAAAAACTTAATTACTTCGGGCGAGGGCAAAATACACCCCGGACAGCTCGCCAGGACATAATTGTAATTTTTATTATCGTGATTATTATTATTATTATTATTAGTAGTAGTATTGTTATTATTATTATGTCAGTTAGCTGCACTGGGGGGACAGCAGTGAGAACCCGCTGATAGTGGGGCTTGAACCCCCGACCTTGGGATCAGTAA
>JAQMYF010000010.1:21129320-21140815 GCA_030014195.1 Neosilurus mollespiculum | reverse complement strand
TATATCTCTCTCTCTGTTTCTATATTTTTATATATATATATATATATATATATATATATATATATATATATATATATATATATATATGGGCCATTCTCTGAAACTAGTACCATAAAGTAACCTTCACAATCCCCAAATTTCAATGTAGTCCCTCTGATTTTCCTCAATATTCATTGTAAATTGATGAACCATTTTCACAGAGACAGTGAGAGAACTCCTTCATGCACGGCTGCAGGAATAAATCCGTATGGAACAACAAATTAAATCGCGTACAGACATCAAATTCATTCCATTCGTTTTAGGAGAATAAATTAGTTACCGCTCGACTACATGTGAAATAAATCCACTCCAAGAGGAACTCAACTGTACAGTCAAGGTCGTAACATGGAATCGTCACCCCTCACAGGAGAAAGCGGTCGGTTCCGTATGTAAGTGGCGTGGACACCACTGGTTACACACGGAACCGTAAACTGATGCGCGATTCTCATCCACAAAGTAAGAAAAACAGGAATTTCGACTTTGGATATAAAGTTTAATGCGAGATCTTTATTGTTAGCCCAGCATTTACAATTTGTGTTTTTACCTGGGGGTTTGCATGGCATGAGGAAAAAAAAAAAAAAAAAAAAAAAAAAAAAAAAAATCACAATTTTTGTCCACGCACTGCAACCAATTTTACAACAAACTGTGATTTATTATTTTTTTTTTCTGGATGTATTCAGATTATATATATATATATATATAATTCCATCTGTAATTTCATTTTTACATTAAATAGACTGAACATTTCCTAAACTTGAAAGTATCATGCACTGCTGCATCACAAGCGTTTATCACACAACCGTCATCCTCCTCTGCCTTCCCTGCTGTATGATTTTTATCTGGAAACCCATAACTTTAGCAAACGGCAGCAAGGTGAAGGGCTGCGTGAAAATGAGGAGAGTCTAAATGATGTGAGACGAGAAAAGACAAGATTTAAACTGCCAACCTAGGAACAGCAGGCGACGTTTAGCACCAGATATGAGAAAATAAAGATACACACACACACACACACACACACACACACACATCCATAAAAGAACACCATTAACCCTTCATGCCCGTATTTTCAGACTCCTCTGTCTGGATCGTATGTGGGAGAACTGAGAAGATCAGGCATCGGGGTAGACTGGGAGGGAAGAGGGATTTATATGAGCTGGGGTCAAAAAGTCACCATCTCTCGATGGTCACTGAGTGGCTCCAGAAAGACCCCAAAACAACCTCCATGCCATCTAGTAAAGTCGTTTGTGGGGTTACACTTTTTATGATGATTTTTCCTTCATGTTTATCTTAAAGGCAAAAATAGATTTAAATATAAATGTGAAGAAGATTTAACCTTTACAATTGTTTGTGGCAAAGCTCATGCTTACAAGTCATTTTAAACGTGCTACTTATTTAACAGTAAATATCAGCACATATCAAGCAGCATTTTTTTTTTCTAAAGATTCCTTAGCCCTTAATATCAACTCTGAACATTAATTTTAACTTTAATATTACCTCCTTTAATATTCACATTTGTGCAACATCATTTACCATCAAATTTAATATTAAGATCAAGATTAATGAATAAAATAAAGTTTCTTCACAACAACTCTAACACCATCATTAACTTGTTTACACTAACATTACCAGCAATGTGTACTTTACTCTTAAAATCAATACATTTAACTTATTTTTTTTTATATTAGCATTAACGTGAGACGTTACATTTAATTCAGATTTTCATTTAACATTAATATCAATTTTTACATACATATTTGCATTTACATGAACTTCTTAAAATGAACTTCTTTCATTTTAAGAAGAAGTAGAATCTTTAATTCTTTAATCAATCTTTAATATTTAATTCTTTAATTAAATCAAAACCCTAACATTAACAATAACTATTACCAAAATTACTTTCATCATCATTTTTTTTTAAATATATATATTTTTAACAATTGTTTAATATTAACTCTTTTAATATAAACTTTTATATTAATATTAGTATTTACCCAAACTTTGGCGTTAACCTTAACATTGATTTTAACTTTATCAACTACTTAAAACTGAATTGTTTAATATTAAAATTACATTTCAGCCCAACCTTTTCACATTACCTTCATTATTACATCTTTTAAAAATGACTTTACCATCAATAAGAACATTCATTCAAGCACTAATTTAAACTTTAAACAGCAGTTTAGTGTTTATAATATTTAGGATGAACATTAACATTAAATGAATTTTCGATATTTCGCAATAAGCATTTGCATTCATTTCAGCTTTCACTTTTAATTTTGAACATTAACTTCATAATCAACATTCATTTATAGCATTAACTCTTTGAACACTTTTAACATCAGCATTATGTTTTTTACACCAACATCAGCTCTTAACATTAAAACGTCTCTTCACATTCATTAACCATTAAAATTAAGCCGGACTCTAAAAAACACAAACATTAATATGACATAAACAAAGGTGCAGTAGGTTTAAATGTTACCTAAATAATAATAAATAATTATAAATTATACTTTGCTGACGTATTTATGTAATTGAAGTAATTGTTAAATTGTCTCACTAAACAAATATATATATATATTTTTTAGAAAATACTCAAATATTAATTAAAGCACAGGCTGCAAATGGCTTGTACCTATTAAAGTGCTTTAAACTATATAATTTTACTTTGTCAACCCCTTGAGATAAAAAAGTACAGAATGTTAAAGGGAAAAAAAAAAGGTTGAAAAACAGAAATGTCATAAAAGTCTGTTTCAACGGGTCAAACACGTATACGTTAGGGCTAAGCTCATGCTAGTTTCATTCTGATGAGGTCTGCTACGCAGATGTACTGAACTGCAATTCGGCTTGAGGTTGTAGCATAACAAATATGTGTTATTAACTTCAGGCATGAGGGGAAAACATCAAGGCTGATGAATCAAGAAGAAATAATTAGGAGTTTATAATGAAAGTGATAACAGTGACATTTACGAACACACTGCGGCATGTAATCACCAGCGAATTGTTGTAGCGTAAAAGGAATGAAACCTTTTAGCACAATAACAGTAATTCCACTTCACTGGGACACCGCTGTTGATTATTTTTCTTAGTTGAAGTGGAAAGTAAATAACAGAAACAGACTTTAAAATTGAATTGAAGTACACCTCAGACACTCGGCTTTCCTTGGGGCAGGAAATGGTCTTTGGTGTAACAATCATTTCTGCATCTGCTTAGACGGATGCCGGTGATAGAATGTGGATTATAGTGGACCTCTATGTCTTCACGAGTAATGTACTAGGAGGTATTTCAAAGGCATCTTTATGTCTGTCAGCGTTCCGAACAGCACACTGTCTAAAATTAGCAATGCATGGAAATCTGGGGAACGGTGCGGTTGTGGTGTCGTCCGGTAACACAAGTCTGGCTGCATGCTTCATATAATTCATGAAGGACTTTTTTGTTCTTTGTTTTTTTTGTGAAACGTTAAAACATTAGTTTGTTTCTGTTTCAGTTTTTTCACATATGTGCAAACACACACACACACACACACACACACACACACACATACGGTACTCCTCACACCACTTGTTCAGCTGCAGCATATAAACTACTGTTTTAACGTTTGTCCTTGGCATTTATTATCATTTCAATAAGATCACATTACGCCTCCATCTTGGGTTACTGCCCTGCATGCCGAGCCCAGAAACCGAAGACGTTTAAGGCATTTATCTCACAGCGTCCACATACTGAACACTTGGCGCTCGCTCACTCGGTGTGGCCCCTATTAAGCCCGGTCCGCATTAAATCAACGTTCGACCTCTTTTTTGTTGAAGTTGGACACAGATGCTTGTGTGAAGACGGACTGCCTGTGCTGATTATCTACACCGCCGGCTATTCTCAATCACACACTCTGCCACAACGTGTCCTCAAATAACACCGTCTGTAATATTTGTGAAAAAGGTGCTTTGCATTCCTAAAACTAAAGAGGAGAAAAAACAGGAAGGAAGAAAGAAAGATGCTGGAAAGAAGTCTTTATTTCTCCTGTATTAATGCAAATTAATTCAAAATATCTTTTGCTAGAGAGTATTAATGTGGCCTGTGTCTCTCTCTCTCTCTCACACACACACACACACACACACACACACACACACACACACAAACACACACACCATCATATAATGACATATTCCATGTTATATATCATCGAAAAAGTCGAAAATAAAGAAGATAAATAAGAAAAGACAAGAATGTCAGTAACAACCTTATTTTTTTATTTTATTTTATGTGTAACATTGATATTTTATTAGTCATTTGTTAATGAAACTGCCTGAGGCATCCAACCTAAACATAGCAGGAAGTGATCCAAGAGAAATAGGCTTTGCCAAAATATTTTTCCAACCCACTTAACCACAGCTAGGAAATGCAAGCATAATAGATAGATAGATAGATAGATAGATAGATAGATAGATAGATAGATAGATAGATAGCTAAATGTTGCTAGTTATATCCATAAAATATAAATAATAATAATAATAATAATAATAATAATAATAATAATAATCAATATTATTATTATTATTATTATATAAATATTCTTTGTTATTTATAAAATCTGAATAATAATATGAATAATAATAATAATAATAATAATAATAATAATAATAATAATTATTATTATTATTATTATTATTATTATTATTATTATTATTACACTAAACATTTAAAGATATATATATGTATGTATGTAACTTATTTGTTACTATAACAACAAGGTTGGGTCTTTCATGTTAAATGTGTGGTCTTCCACTCTGGTTTTGTCTTTGTTTAAGTATCACAGGAAATTGTAGTGCCCTTTTAAGCAGGTATTCAGGGTAGAAACAAATTTTCGAAGCTTGATATTTTTCTATTTATGCATCAATATCCCTCATCATTTAAGAATACGTTCATCAGTGTTCAGACGTGGCAGGTTAAAATAGATGTCTAAAATTGGTAGGTACCAAAAGAAGATGTTCGAATTGTAAACAGTTGGGTTAAAATATCATTGAGGATCAAATCCATGCATCATCTAACATCTTTTTTACAGAGTGCTTTCTCTTCACTGTTGGATGCTGTTTTCGATGGTCCTCGACGACGTTTTCCCTCTGGCTGCCACATAACAATACAATTTACATTTGAGGCATTTGGCAGACACCCTAATCCAGAGTGACTTACCTTTTTTTTTTTTTTTTTTTTTTTATACAATGAGCAATTGAGTGTTAAGGGCCTTCCTCAAGGGCCCAACAGTGGCAGCTTGGTGATACTGGAGCTTGAACTGCCAACCTTCAGATTAGCAACCCAGGGCCTTAACCACTGAGCCACCCCTGTCCTGTATATAAATACGCTATGTTTCTTACAGCGGTTTTGGGGTTACACTTACATTTACGGTATTTGGCGAACACCCTTATCCAGAGCGACTTACATTTCTTTTATCTCATTTATACAACTGAGCAGTTAAGGGTTAAGGGCCTTGCTTAAGGGCCCAACAGTGGCGGCTGGGTGGTTCTAGGGCTTTACCCACCAACCTTCTGATCAGAGCTTAATCCTCTGAGCCACCACTGCTTCCACAGATTACACATAATAATATATGTGTAGTAATAACCCTGGTATTTTTTTCTTAGCATGTATGGTAGGAATAATAGATTAATGCTGTTGGACAGCTTTATTAAAAACTTGAAGAACGTGAACTCTGGAAAGGCCGCAACAGTGGAGTTTTTAGAGGATTCGTGCCACCTTTAAATATGATTGTATCCTATTCGATATTTATATGTTTTTTCTTTGCTGTGAAAGGAAAAAAATATTGGGGCTGAGACTTGAATGCTTACGATTGGCACGCTATCATTTATACATATATATGATATCACATTAAACTGTACACACAGGTGCAAGAACCTAATTTATCAACGACTCATCAAACCTTTTATACATTTGTGGTCACATTTAATGTCGTGAGACATCCAAGAAAAATAAAAGTAGCTCTGATTATCAGGCTGTAGCACTTAACTAACGGTTACTATAGAAACAAACCTGTGATTCGTTTTCCAGCCAAAACGAGTATCAGACCTTCTGTGATAGAAAATGTATCAACACATTCTGACCAATCAGAAATGAGAGCTTCATTTAATGAATATTTTTGATAAAATCATAACCACCACTACGCCATTAAAGGTGCCGTTTCTGATTCTGGAGAAGATTGCTGAAATTCGGACTTGAGTTTATAGTCAAACAAATACACAACGTCATGTAGTGTTACTTCCGATGGTCCTCCTTCTTAATTTTCAAGGCAACGGCAATAGAAAAATAACAGCTCTGTCCATTCCACTCACACATCAACATGGGGCATTTATGCTGTGCATGAGTCTTGCTGATTGGCTGGAATAGTGTTGTGTGACTCAGTATGCATATATATATATATATATATATATATATATATATACTGGATTAAAATCAATGACAGCTCCTTTAAAGCCCTTTTTAAGATTGCCTTCCTTTAGATGTTTCACAAACCATAACTTAAACAAAATTCACTTAACGAACACAGTTATAGCTTCACACTTAATTATCTGATGCTACGACATCCATGTATCACAAAAAAAGAAAAACCCTTAAATCCAGCTCATCTCTTTCTGTCGGCTACGAGACAGAGACAGACGAAGAGTCCAGGAGAGAGCTTAAGCTCTTCCCCGCTCATCTGAGGTCGCCGTCAGACGAATGTTGCCCTCTCGGCCTCGTCTACTCCTCCTCTCTTTATTCTTTTATGGCGGCACTGCTGCATTTGTTACCCGTCTGATGGGCAGGAGGGAGGGAGCGAGAAAATGCAGATAGGGCTCAAGAGTACATGATATTCTTCATCTCCTCCCATTACAGCCTTAATGTCTCTCGGGGGGGTGTGTGTGGGGGGGTGCTGTTGGGGGTTGGAGGGGTGGGGCGGAGTGTGAGAGAGACACACACAGAGATGTTATTCATGGCTGAAGAAAGAAAGAAATTGAGAACTTTCTTCATGATTCAAGTGTCTAAATGTGTAATAATTTAAATATTTTAATGCAATATGTATGTAAACTTATACAACGTCGCTGCAGAATGCTTGTTTCTGATTGGTCGGAAGATGTTGTTGTTATTATTATTATTATTACTATTATTATTATTTTAATTATTTAATTGAATTTTTGTTCCTGTCAGTTGTAATTAAAAATTAAATGCTATAGATATCACTCACTCACTCACACACTCATTTTCCAAACCGCTTACTCCAACTAGGGTTACGGAGAGGCTGGATCCTATCTCAGCCAACACTGGGCGAAGGTGGGGTACACCCTGAACAGCTCACCAGACCATCACAGGGCCAACACACACACACACAACCGTTCACACTCACACTCACACCTAGGAGCGATTTGAAAGAGCCAATTAGTCTACTGCGCATGCCTTTGGACTGTGGGAGGAAACCGGAGTACCCGAAGGAAACCCATGCAAGCAGAGAGAACATGCAAACTCCACACAGAAACACACAAACCCAGGATTCGAGCCCAGAACGCCACCGTGCCGTCCACTATAGATATCGTTATCGCCAGGTGTTCATGTTAAGCTTATGAAAAACTTAAGCTGTACTTTTCCCGTAATGGGTGAGTTCAGGAAAAGCGACCTTCAATAAGTGGATAAAAAATAATATTTCCTAGAAAACAATTAGCTTGTGGGTGGAGTGTGTAAACCCGGCCCCTTGAAAGATTATTTTCCTTTAACAGAAGTTACCCCGGGTGAAGCATGGGCTTTGTGTTTCAAATATAATTAAATGAGAAAACAGTATCATTTGCCAGGATCTTGTGGGAAAAGCATATGATTTACACAGATGTGATGTTATGATGTACTGCTCACCAGCCGATGCTGGATCTCCCTCGCGCAGATCAAAGTCTCTGCCTCTGTCAAGCACCATGGGCACCATGACGCGTCTCCGGCGTCAGGGAAGCAAGCAGCGATCGGTGCACACGCAGTCGCAACACACATGATGGCCGTGTAATAATATGACTGTTTCATGTACAAAGGCAGAATCCAGCTGGGCCATGAGCTTTAAACCCTTTCGGAGGACAGAAGAGGGGTGTGTGTGTGTGTGTGTGTGTGTGTGTGTGTGTGTGTGTGTTTGGGGGGGGGATAATGTGGGGGTTCCCGAGCCGCTGGAGCGCTTTCAAAGTAAAGATATAAAGCGATATCATATTCATCCACTACCCCCCACCCCCACCATTTCCCCCACTATTCATTTAATACTCATCAGGGAATAAAATGTAACAAATAAAATGTAGAGGGTCAGACTGCATGCCTGTCATTTTTCCCCAAGAAAAAAAAAAAGAGAGAAAGAATCCACAGCAGTGGGTCACAATTTCCCCGACATTCCTGATGGGAGACGTCGTAACGCAGCCCTTTATCGTAACAGCGCCTGGGCCGATTTGGCCGAAAGAACTCTTAACCCGGCTCCGGCGCTGAATTTTGTTCTATTGGAGGAATTAAACTCAAGCCATGGTCAACAAGAGCGCTGTTATTGTAGGCAGCTCTATCTGCTTCTCTCCTCCTCTTGTACTTTCATGGTCTTCTGTCTTGTTAACTCGTTACAACTTTGGCAGCGTCATGTGCTACACTATTGTTTTTGTTCTGATTTTTTTTTTCTCTCCATGCGATACGGTGTTGTACGTACTGCTATAAATCACCAAAGATAAAGCATCGCGGCATTAAGGGTTTAAAACCTCCTAAAAAGTTAGGAGCCATGTTGAAAGTAAGAGATGTCTGTACACAGATTCCCAGGGTTTTTACGTGACTGTGTTAGCATTTAGTCCCGCTAACTTTTAAAAGACATGATGCTAACCAGAAATAAGACTACGCTAATCTACTGTCAGTGCTTACATTTTTCTCTTCATTGACGTACAAGGTTGTATTTTTGGCATAGCATTGGCAAAAAAAAAAAAAAAAAAAAAAAAAAGATTAGCTAGCATCCATGTTAATTCGATGATGATAATAGGCATCTGTGATTAGCTTTTGCCTTGACAGGCTTTTCTAAGTGTCCTAGACAGTCATTCAGTCAGTCAGTATCACAATATCACTCTTCTTTATTCCATAATCAAATTTAAATGATGCAGCTTTTATTACCTCCAGCTTCTTCTTCTTCTTCTTCTTCTTCTTCTTCTTCTTATTATTATTATTATTATCATTCATTCATTCATTTTCTAAGCCACTTAATCCTAATTAGGGTCGCGGGGAGGCTGGTGCCCATCTCAGCCGACTCTGGGTGAGACACCCTGGACAGCTCGCCAGGCCATCGCAGGGCCAAAACACATAGAACCATTCACACTCACACCCACACCTAGGGGCACCTACTGAGCATGTTATTGGATTGTGGGAAGAAACCGTAGTACCTGGAGGAAACCCACGCAAGTATGAAGAAAACATGACAACTTCACACAGAAAAACCCAAGCTGGGAATCGGACCCAGGCCTTCTTGCTGTGAGGTGGACGTGCTAACCACTACGCCACCGTGCCGCCTTATTATTATTAATATTATTATTATTATTATTATTATTATTATTATTATTATTATTATTGAAAGAAGTTACTGCTGTCAAGAAAGTTATGTTTTAGCCATGATTTGTTTGTTGTTTGTTTGTTAGCAGGATTATACAAAAAGTGGGGCTTTGGACAAGAGAGACAGATACTGGAGATGATCCGACTTGAATTCTGGATCCAGGATTTTTTTTTAAAGGACTTGTTGTGAGATAGGTATTGTAAGATGATATTTTAGTACATTGCTGGGCTCCGTAGATCTTTGCTCTCTCCGAGTGCTGTTACTGAACATGTGACTTTGGGAATATTCTGAATATTTTGTAGTGGTGGATAAGTTAGGGGAACAGGACAACCAGTGGAAAATGATGTTAGAAATAATAATTAGATTCACATAAATAATAATAATAATAATAATAATAATAATAATAATAATAATAATAATACAGATTTATTTCAAGTCTTATAGTAAGGTTAAATAAGTTGTAATTTAAATAAACTAGGAGTAGGTTTTATTACTTTTTTTTAATTTATTTCTTTGAACCCTGAATATTGATTGTTGTAAAGGAAAAATATCTGTTTGTGAAAATTCATTACACTCTGACTTTGTTATTATGCACAATCAGATAAACAGCACCCCAATCCTAAAGTCAACCTCAAAATGTTTTGAATTTTAAGATCATCTTTAATAGAAAAATAAAGTAATTTCTCTTTACATTACAAAAGAAACAGTTGGTGTCCCACAAGGGTCGGATCAAAGCCCATTGCTTTTTTTTCTATCCCCCCTTATCTCTGGTACAATCCTAGACATAGTATTACCTTTTACTGTAATGTGGAATGTCAGACATCAATTTCATGGAGTTAAAGAATGCTAAGTAACTTCCTGTTCATTTCAGTGCATTTTATTTTGTCTTGGGAGGTCGAGATTTCCAAGTCCCCAGTCAGAAATGTCAACTGGAACTTTCCCTGATATCGGAGAAGTCGGTAAAATCGTACGCCTCACAATCCAAGATGGCTCTGCTTATCAACAGAGGGAAATCTGTAGTAGTACACTTTTTATTAGCATTTCTGTCTCATTTGCGTCTCATTAGATCAGTCATACACACACAGTCCTATCCCAATTTTATTTGTGGGTATGTTACTATGGTTTTTGCATGCAAAATACAGTGTATTGTGGATAATACTATTATTTAACTATATATTACTGCTTCCTATAGCTAGAAATTGCTAGTTCTGACATATTATACATGAGCACAGTCAACTCAGGTAGGACGTCATTCCCAGCTCTGACTTCTGGAGTAAATGGAAAGCAGTAATAATTAAATAATAGAAACATTATAAAATTAAACAAATAATAAAAAGTACATCTACAATGACCAGTGCATGCCTGACGGTTTTGTCTTGTCTGAACTGTTTCTAGAGGGGGAACACACCGCATTTAATGGCTAGCACAGTCCATATGATATTCTCTAAATATGCCATTGTATGTTTCGGCACATTTTTTGACCAGCTAACACATGGACTCATAGTTCCACTATGAATAATTCCCACTATACAACATTCTGACATGTTATAATTGCATAAATCAGTGATATAATTGTATTACTACAAATCCCATACAGAACGTTAACACTGATATTATTAGTTTTGACTGCATTTACACAAAGGGACGATTCATCAGCATGTGTTTGCTTTAGGTCCAAACAGTATGGATCAGCATGACAAATAAATGAGCATAAATATCCTAATCTTTCAGGCAGGCTATTCATTTTCTTTTCTTTATTTTTTTTATTTTTTAAAGCAATGTTTAGCTATTTGTTACATAGGTTTTATTTATTTATCTATCTATCTATCTATCTATCTATCTATCTATCTATCTATCTATCTATCTATCTATCTATCTA
>JAQMYF010000010.1:21108407-21128122 GCA_030014195.1 Neosilurus mollespiculum | reverse complement strand
CTATCTATCTATCTATCTATCTATCTATCTATCTATCTATCTATCTATCTATCTATCTATCTATTTATTTATTCATTAAAGCATTTAATTGCAATAAAAAAATAAATAAATTAGATATGTGATATAAATTATGCGAACTTGTGTTATTATTTATGATGATGATTTATTTATTTTATTTATTTATTTACTTTTAATATATGTTTTTTTCTGCAACCCATGTAGTTAACGATCTCTACAGCAGTTTTGAGTTCAGAAAGACCCCTACTAAGTCATTCCGGTCCTGCACTCCAGTAATAAATAGTAAGAAAACCAAACCCAGACAAGCTCCTTGTATTGTTTTGAAGCCAGCTTTAGTTTAAACTATTATAAATTTCAAGTTCAGATGAGTATTAAGAGTCGCGCGATACGCAGACGATCTGCAGTCGACAGACAGTCTAACAGCATTTAAACCCAAATCGTTCCACATCATCCATCTGCTGAATTAATCTGGCAGATGAAATAGCGTACATTCGTCTCTCTGAGCTGCGTAATCGCTGGCTGGCTGAGGCCGTGAGTTCTGAGGCAGGAATAAACCGGTCTCGGTTCCTGCTGAAAGCCATGACGGCCTCGCTGACAGTCATAAGCCCTGCTTTGACTCTACTGTCAGGGCACACTGGCCCTTTGTTTCTCCAAGTGTTATACCCCCCTCCACCCTCCTCCTCCCCATCTTTCTCTCTTACACACATCCACATACACACACACTCAGGCCTACTGCCAAAGCACTGCAGCGTTCACTAAGCCAACACAAAACCCTCGGGTGAGTAACCATCAGCGAGCTCGTCAATACTGTGGCCTAATGTGACAACATGACATGAGAACACTGACAGATACGGTTGCGGGCTTGTCTGTGTTTTAATACGACAGAAATGAATTAGGTTTACAGTAACATTTCCACCTTATAATTTTAGAAAAATGTAAACATAGAAATTCGTTCTTTTTGCCAATAATTTTGCCAAAAGGAGAGAAAATTATTGAAGGAGAAATTATTTATGACAAGTATATCCTACACAGGAATGGTGTAATCTGATTGGTCCACTGTTGGGGATTGAAGATTACTAAAAGTGGATAATGCCTTAATCAAAAGGCCCACCAATGACTGTTAAAAAAATCCTGAGGACCACCCATCCAAATACATGAAAGAATAAACACAGAATAACACAAATGGCGAAAGTACACTGATATACTGGAGCTATAAATACGTGTTATGGAACTCTAAACTGTAACGACGTCGTCATTGAGATTATGTATCTTAATTGGGCATTTTTATATAATATAAATATACATATATTAATAAACAGCCATTTATGAACTTACTGTCTGTTCAATAGGATTAAAAAAACTTATTTCCCCTCAAGAAGAAAAAACAATGAAAAAACAAAACATAAAACAATAATAATTCTGCGAAGTGCATCGATGGCAGCTGCACCCACATGTGCACTGGGTTGCCTGTGTGGAATTGTGAGCACAGACATGAGAACAAAATCGAGCTGATCATTTGCGTAAGTATTGAGCGCCAGTGCTCCCTTATATTTCATTTATAAGAACATTTAAATACCAAAAAAATAACAATCTTTCTAAATTAATTAAAGAAAACAAACCTTAAGCATTGGACTGAAGCTTACCACTGACTCCACTTTCAGGCCCACTATTGGGCCACGACCCGCTGATTGAGAATGTATATATATATATATATATATTATGTTGCCTTTACGGAGCAAACCTTACTTATTTTTTCCAAAATGAACGAGCGTTAGCTACTCAGAGCTAGCTTGGTTTGGACTGGAGAATTTACCTGACCTGCCTCTGTCATGGATAGATAGATAGATAGATAGATAGATAAATAAATAAATAAATAAATAAATAAATAAAAACATTTTATTTTGCTTTTCTCTGTTTCTATGTAGTGTACACTTTGTAGTGTAAAGTGAGTTGAGGAGGCGCTATTACACAGCTCACCTGTGTCACAGTTCACCTGCATCCGATTTGATTAAAAAAGGTAAAATAAATAAATAAATAAATAAATATTAAAAAAAAAAAAAAAAAAAAAACATACACACAATGACAATTTTATTTTTGGGGGGCAGTGGTGGCCTGGTGGTAGGGTGCTGGATTACTGATCAGAAGGTCGGGGATTCAAGCCCCACTATCACTGGGTTGTCACTGCTGTCCCCCCAGTGCAGCTAACTGGGTTATCAAGGGCCGGCCATGTCTCTCACTGTCTGTGGTGAGAGGCAAGGAAAGAACCACAGCTGATTTTCGTAAAGAGTAGGCTGCATTGCCGTCAGCGTGTTTCTGCCCTGTGATGGCCGGGTAAGCTGTCCAGGGTGTACTCTGTCCTCGCCCTGAGTAGGCTGAGTTTGCTTATCTTAGGTTCCTGTGGAGTGTATACTAAAACAATTATTCACCTCAGGCTGAGTGGATATCTCTGAATATTCCACTCGGTGTTCCATCTCAGAGACTACAGCGAGATAGCCACTTCGCCTTTGGCAAATACTTGTTTTCTCATTAATGTTTGTTTATATGATATTTTGCTGTTTGAGTGGAATATTAGGTATTGTTGGTTTCTTACATTATTATATTGTTAATATTATTATTTCCATTTTTTTATCACTAGCATGAGGTTATTTATTGCTAGGTATGCTTTGACTACGCCTCGTCCACTAGTAGCTCAGGAACGTAGCGCATTATGTAAAATGGTTGCAGGGGCAAGTAAGGCTGCCATTTGTCTGTTTGGCTGTTTCAGGAAATGGTTTTAATATCATTGCTGTTGTTGTTGTGTTTGTTTATTTATCGACTCTTTCCCATCTCGAGATTGATTGATTGATTGCTTGTTTGATGTGTTTGCTTGTTTCTGTCTTTTAAGCTCCGCCCTGATCCTGTATATTATCTGTGTACATTCTCCTTTGAATAATTGACTCTGGTGGAGTTTCCTTATTACATCATCTCTATCATTTTTCAACCAAATTCCCCATTCAGCATTAGTGGGGTTTTTTTTGTCTCTCGCTCTCATGCTCTTCTGTCCTCTAATCCTCTGCAGTGTGACAGCGTGAAGGGATTAAATGCATCAGAGTGCAGACAAATTACTCCAGTCCTGTGCAGTTATGTAAGAACTGTTGTGGCAGGAGAAAGCCTAAGAGTCAGGAGAGACGATTATGGCTCAGGTTATAGCAGATATCACATATCACACTCACACATCTCTCGCTCTCTCTCTCTCTCTCTCTCTCTGGAGGAAATCCAAACCTTGTCCTTTCAGGTTGTTTGTAGCCAAAACGACACTCTGACAAGACAAAGTAAAATGTCGGTCTACGTTCCTCCCTAAAGGAGACGTTCCAATATCCAGATGTGAAGTGTGTTTGGGCGTGAGGCTCTTCATCTCTGACAAGCCTCACCATCTATCTGTGTGTGTGCGTGGGAGTGTTTAGGTTTTTTTTTTCTTTTCCACTGGTTTCTATGGCACCTCCTTGCCGTATTAAAACCACATGCTGAAATAAAGCAATACACTAAGATGACACACCTGCACTCACTTCACAACGGCCTGCGTGATATCATCTTAATCAATACAAATCAAATCAGGCGGTTTAAATGCTTCTGGTGAAGTGCATACAGTCTTAATTTCTGCAAGCATCAGAGTTGTTATAGTTTTTACATTTTTGTTTGATATTAATTTTCCTTCTTTTCATTTATTAATTTATTAATTTATTCATTTTTTCATTTACTCATTTATTTATTTATTATTGGTGGTGGTTTCTGTTCTTTAATGAGGAATCAACTAGTTTTGGTTTCATTGCCTCCGCGTTGGTTTGTTTGTTTGTCTATGTGTTAGCAAAATTACTCAAAAACCTATGAACGGAATTTGATGAAATTTTCAGGATGAGTCAGAAATGATACAAGGAACAATTGATTAAATTTAGGCAGGGATCCAGATTATTGTCTGGATGCAGGGGATTTTTAAAGTTTTTTGTCCGGACCATACCGAAGCGTAACTTCCAGGCTTGCGTTCGATGGTGTAATCTCATTCCTTTACCTTTTTGTACAACTTTTAGGCCAATTATCACAAAAATAATCTAATTATTAAAACTTCCTCATCCGAGTGCAAGGCTTCTTATTCAAGGCAGGTCCTATACACGATGCGATCATATAAATGGCTGTGTGTTTGCATTGTAGGGCTCAAATAATAAACAAATGTTGCATTTATAAAACTGCTGCATTTCTTACAATACTATATGGGGTACTGAACGGCCTTGGCGGAGTTTTGCGCTCTCTGAGTGCTTTTCTAGTTTTTTATTGTTTTAGTTTTTACTTTTCTTCTCATTACTGCCCCCTTTGGAACTACTCTGTTACTGTCTCATCTTCATCTTCAAAGTGTGGTAGCAACCACAGTGTAAATCGGGGGCGCATGTCTTGCCTTACAGCAAGAGGGTACTTGGTTCAAGTCCTGGCACTGGGCTTTTCTGTGTGGAGTTTGCATGTTTACCCTGTGCTTGTATGGGTTTCCGTACACAGTCCACAGACATGCACATTAGGCTAATTGGCTGTTCCAATGTTCCAAATCACCCGTAGGAGTAATTTTTATTTATTTATTTATT
This sequence comes from Neosilurus mollespiculum, assembly GCA_030014195.1. Classification (NCBI taxonomy): domain Eukaryota; kingdom Metazoa; phylum Chordata; class Actinopteri; order Siluriformes; family Plotosidae; genus Neosilurus; species Neosilurus mollespiculum. The sequence goes on along the minus strand of JAQMYF010000010.1, from coordinate 21,123,497 downwards.
TTACTGCAAGTTTTAGTTTTAATATCAGTTTCATTAACTTTATTAATCTTGGTAAGCATGTCTCACGGAAACCAATAAACAAGCAAACAAAACAAGCTCAATTTTGCTACACACTGGGGGTATATTTGCAACAGGTATAAAATATTTCTATTTATTTATTGTAATTAAAATAATTAGCTGTCATTTTTTATTATTATTATTATTATTAATAATAATAATAATAATAATAATAATAATAATAATTAATATTATTATTATTATTAATGTTGTTGTTTTTGTTGTTATTGTTGTTTTGTTGTTTTGTTGTTGTATTTTATTTTTATTTTTAATTTTATTTTTATCATATATTTTTAAGAAAGTAAAAAAAAGATATATTTTTGGGTGTGTGATGAAAGTGGGTGCTATATGTGAGAAATGAACAACACCTAGTATACTGTAATAGAAAAATAATTAAGAAAACTAAAAATAAAACATTAACCACCATAAAACATTTATAAACATAAACAAGATCTAGAATCATTTGAAGAACTAAAACAATCCCCCACACACTAAAGAAGACAATCTCAACAAAAGCTTAAACAAGCTTAAACAGGCTGAAACATGAACTGAACCCGCAGCTTAAACAGTTTGGTTAAAGGTGCTCAACCAAGGTGCAGGTGTGCATGATTATTGACATGTGACATGCAGAGGGTTGATGGGTAATGTAGTCACAAAGCAGGAGTCAACACTGTGTATCAATAAAATGTAAAATTTCATTATAAATATTTTACTGCTCTTATACCACCACTTATACCACTCTGGGAAATTTCTATTTGAAATCTTTTCTATATAATGTTGATTATGTTTATTGGTGTGGAACATCTGTGAAGCAGGAACGTTCTTGTACTCATTTTAGTTATAGAAGATATAAAGAGTCAGGACCTAAAGAGCCTAAGAGAGAGAGGAAAAGAAAATAACTTATAATCGAGAAAGCACAAATCGCCAAGCCCCCAAATTTCCATCAAGACAGAAGATATAAGAACATGAGACATCAAAAAACTTCTGTCATTACACGTCTATCTGACATCATTACAATCTTTATCAGCAGAATGATCAAGAAACTGTCTATCAAGCATTTTTACTGTCTTTACCTTTTCCGGTTTGTGTTTTCTAGCTAGCTTTTCCAGGTTGCGTTATTTAGCTAACTTCTCTTGTGTCTGTTTCCTTAGCTAGCTTCTGTGGCGTATGTTCCCTACCTTGCTTATCCAGTTTGTGCTTTCTTGCTAGCTTCTCTGGTGTATTTATCTAGGCTAATGCCTTTGTGCTAAGAAAAGCTTAAGCTAAGGTTTGTGTTTACTAGCTAGCTGTCCTGGTTTGTGTTTTCTAGCTAGCTTTGTTAGCTGTTTTCTAGCTAGCTTCTCTGGTTAATTTTTCCTAGCTAATGTCTTTGTGCTAAGAAAGGTTTAAGCTAAGGTTTGTGTTTACTAGCTAGCTTCTCTGGTCTGTGTTTTCTAGCTAGCTTCGTTAGTCTGTTTAATAGCTAGCTTTTCTGGTTTGTGTTTTCTAGCTAGTTTTGTTAGTCTGTTTTCTAGCTAGCTTCTCTGGTCTGTGTTTCCAAGCTAGCTTCTCTGGTTCATTTTTCTTAACTCATGTCTTTGTGCTAAGAAAAGTTTAAGCTAAGGTTTGTGTTTACTAGCTATCTTCTCTAGTCTGTGTTTTCTAGCTAGCTTCTTTGGTTTCTATTTCTAGAAAACTTCTCTCGTTTGTGTTTACTAGCCAGCTTTTTTCAGTTTGTGCTGTCTAGTTAGCATCTCCTGTTTGTTTTTGTATCTAACGTTTCCGGTCTGTTTTCTAACTAGCTTTTCTGGTTTCTGTTTTAGCTAGCTTCGGTCTTTATTTTCTAGCCAGTTTCTCTGGTTTCTGTTTTCGCTTGCTCCGCAGGTCTCTATTTTCTAGCCAGTTTCTCTGGTTTCTGTTTTCGCTTGCTCCGTAGGTCTCTATTTTCTAGCTAGCTTCTCTGGTTTATGCTTGCTAGCTAGCTAGCTTCTTGCCTCTCTGCTTTCTAGCTAGCTTCCCTGGTTGTGTTTTCTAGCTGGCTTTGTGGTTCGGTTATCTAGATAGCATCTGTCCTGAAGACCCTATATTTGACTATTAAAATGTGTTGCATGTTACAGAAATATTACAGACAATGTTATTGGCGATGAAAAAGACATTTAAAAAAGCTTACATAGAGCATAATAATGAAGCCATCAAAATTGACCCTGTAATTTAAATTACAACTGTGACCAGAATCAGTTTAATACAATATTTATTATAGCTCAATTATTAATAACTGTGTATTTAATGCAGGCTTTCAGGGTGATAATAATTTGCTTTGACTGGCAACGAAAGCCTTCTTCAACTTAAAAACGTACCCTTGAAAAAAAATGTCTTGGCAGAGCTCCTAACCATCCTGTGATTTATTTATTTTCCATCCATGGACAAAGCTGACAGTTATATGCAAGTCACAAGACACGTTTCCACCAATTGAATCGTAACAAGTGCAAGACAGTTGTAGGAAACACAAAGAACAGAGAGGCGCAACTAAAAGAAACGTCAGCTGAGGTGCGATCGACTGAAAAAGGACATGTTTATAATATTGCTGCTGTTTAAGAGATGAAAGTAAAGGATGTTCAATCTGTTTAGCCGCAGGAAGCCCTGTATAAGGAAGCAGCCCTCTTTCCAGATCATATAAGAAATAAAGGAGTGTGTGTATACATATTCTTCCATCTACACGAGGAATGAGAGCAGCTGGTTGACCCTTGTTCCCTTTGCACTGTGTGAATTCAACTGCTTCAAACCAGTCGCTTTCCAAAAAACCCTTCACAGACTCTATAAATACTCCAAATCGCCATGCTTTTTTAAAACAAACATGCCGCGAAATAAGGGAAGAAACGGCGCTTTTAAAGCTCAGAATAACTACAGCCAGGGCTCCGTCTCTTTCATGTCCGAGGAAGCGAGGAACAATCTCATTGTTACATTGTTACATTTCCTCCTCACCCCGTGAAACTTCTGTTCTTCTTTATATGAGGTCACCCTCAGGACCCACGTCCACCCAGAGTGCGCCCAGTCCAGCCAATATGGCAGCACCTTTGAAGGAACGAGCACTGGAGATCACATCAGGGTTAACGGGGAAGCCTGGAAAATGAAACAAGATACCAATCGTTCTGGTACTAGTGTTGGGTTAGATCAGACATCAAGTCATGAGGGGCGGTAGAGCTTCACGCGTATGAGTCATGAGTCACGGTATACTGTGAAAACTGTTGGCATGATTTACTAATCATTTTGCAGTGTGTGAGACTGAGAACTGAGATGAAATTGTTACTGTTTTAATTTGTGGCTCAAGTAAATATATCAAATTATGAACTTTAAAGTACACCAAGGGGCAGTGGTGGCCCCGTGGTAGGGTGGTGGATTACTGATCCCAAGGTCGGGGGTTCAAGCCTCACTATCAATGGGTTCTCACTGCTGTCCCACCAGTGCAGCTAACTGGGTTATCAAAGGCCAGCCATGTCTCTCACTGTCTGGGGTGAGAGGAATGTAAAAGAACCATTGCTGATTTTCGTCAAGAGTAGCTGCATAGCCGTCAGCTGCCCGTCTCTGCCCTGTGATGGCCTTGCAGGCTGTTCAGTATGTACTCTTCCCTCGGCTGCTACTCTAATAGTAGGATTAATGCAAGGGTGTTTCTGTGTGGTAATTGCATGTCCTCCATGTGCTTGTGTTGGTTTTCCTCTGGGTACTCTGGTTTCCTCCTACTTTCCAAAAACATGCACAGTAGGATGATTGGCTGCTTCAAATTGCCCCTCGGTGTGGATGTAAGTGTGAATGGTTGTGTATGTGTGTGTGTTGACCCTATGATGGTCTGGTGTGATGCTCAGGGTGTGCTCTGCTTTCGCCTAGTGTCGGCTGCTACTCTAATAGTAGGATTAAGTGGTTCGAGAAATAAGTGAGTGAGTTCCAAGTAAAACCTATCAACTTTTTAGTTAGAAATAATTTTCAAATAGATAGATAGATAGATAGATAGATAGATAGATTGATAGAAAGATATTGCATATATTGTATAATAATATAAATAAATAAAGCATTTAAGAATTATTTATTGTAATTAATTTTTAAGAATTATTTTTAAACTCTAACAACTTAAAATAATACAAAACTAATTTGTGTGCTAACATTGACATAAAATGGCGTAGTGCTTTAGCAAGGGAAAAAAAATGCATGCATAAACAATTTACTTTAATTAAATCATTAAAATGGTTTAAATACTTTCTGTAAATTTCTGTACTAAATAAATGAAGGCAAATATGTGGCTAAAACCCAAAATGGATATTTCTGTAACTTCACCGAGTTAAATGTTCGGTTATTTTTGCACAAGCTCACAAACCTAGAAAAAAAAAAAAACAACAAAAAGTGATGTTTAAATGAAATGCTTGCTTATCAATGTGGGCGTGTGGTTCTAAACTTGACTTACATACACATTCATTGATTGAAATATGGGTTGCCATGTAAACTTTACTTTGAATATACTTAGTTAGGCTATACAAAGACTTTTCACTTGTAACATTTTAACGCGGCGGTCGGTAAGGGCAGACGCAAGCCGCTGTCGGTTGTTAGTTGATGTGCGCATCAGTGTGTATACAGTAGTGTCACATTGGATGATGTGGTTGTATATACATACCTTTGTATATACATGCATCTTTCCCTATTTTTCCGTAATGAAATTGTTGTTATCACCCACTTCCGAACCGATCTTGGAAGCTACAGACAATCGGCAAAACTGGACCGGTGCCCCTGTTTTTTTTTTATATATAAACCTTAAATAATTAATTAATTTTAAGGTAGCTGACTGTCATATATTAACTGACAATAATTTCACCTTTACTCTAACTTCTGTCCTTTAATACACTTGAAGGTGGATGGGTGAATTGGGTGAAATGTTTTATATACTATATTAAAAATACCAGGAGTTATTTGCAGCCCCCCCCCCCACTTTTTTTTTTTAAATATGATACAACATCAGTATACCAGTATTTCAGTATTCAATATTTACCATGTATTTTGTATATTTTCCAGCTAAAAAGACATTGTTTCAAGTGTTTTTAATTGTTATAAATCTCATGCAAGTTAAAAGAACAACAAGACAATAAGAAGCACCTGTTCAGCTGTGCATGGTGGGCCTAAGCAGCTGGTCAGGGGTTGTGAATAACCTGTTTGCCTTTTACAACCTTGTAAAAATCAATGACCTTTTAAAGGTTGCACCACAGGAGCATGTAAAATGTTTCAATCTAAAAGCCAGAGGCAAAGATAGATTTGGTACTGCCTAAGATGATGAGCGACAGAGAAAGAAAGAGAGAGAGAGAGAGAAAGAGAGAGAAAAATCGTTGAACTGACGGACAGAGAGAAATACTTGGCATGCAACAGTGGCCCGTACGACTGTCAAACTGTTGCAGCAGACACTTTAACCACAGGTATAGCAAGCAGAGACAGAGCTGCCAAATCCTGTTTAATTACCCCCGAACAATCAGCAGTTCATTTATTCAGTCACTCCACATCTACCTCAGCTCTGGCGAATGAAAGAGTGCCTGTCTTTGTGCAGGGGAAGGATTAAGAAACTGACAAATTGTGTGTGAGAGTTCCATGAGAAAGAAAAAAAAGAGGACAAGAGGAGAAAAATGTGTGCAACCCGCACATATGTTTAAGCATTATCTCAGTAATAGAAAAGCATTTGGTGACGGTTTGAGTCTGGGAAAGCAGACTGGCACCTTGAAATGTACTGTATACAGGACATATTCGGATTATTGCCATGAAATTACATTGCATTATTCAAACCATGTGACTACACTGCTGCTAAATTAGCCTGGAATCAGCATTGGTGGAACGATGCCTTCTCCGCTCACCACTGTTTGGGATTGGACTTGAGTTGAGTAGAAACTTCAGAACGTTGCACTACATTTCATTGTTATAAGGTTGAACTTCATTGCTCATTTCGGAGTTGACGGTCAGTGGCATGGTGGCACAGTGGTTACCACATTCGCCTTACAGCAAGAAGGTGCTGGGTTCAGGTCTGAGGGCAATGGCGTTTCTGTGTGAAGTTTGTATGTTCTCCCAGTAAATGCATGGGTTTCTCCAGGTACTCCTGTTTCCACCCACAGTCCAAAGACATGCACATTGGGCTAATGGGCTGTTCCAAATCTCCACTTGGTGTGAGTGGGAATGATTTGTCCCTGTGATGGAGTAATACCACGCCCCACCCAAAGTCAGCGTATATAGCCTCCACCCTGGATTAAAGGGTTTGGCAAATATATGCTGTAGCATAGGAGGCATAGATTTCTCAAACCTGGTCCAGCATGACCTTGCACCTGTGCACAAAGTCGGCTTCATGAAGACATGGTTTGTCAAGTTTGGAGTGGAAGAAATGAAAAGGCTTGCACAAAGCCCTGACCTCAACCCCACTGACCACCTTTAGAATGAACTGGAACGCTGACGTGTCCCAGATCTCATCGTTTGACATTAGTATACATCCTCATTTATGTTGATCTTGTGGTTGAATGGGACAAATCCCAACAGCCATAGTCCAGAATTTCATGGAAAACCTTTCCAGGAAAGTGGAGGTTATTGTGAGATGACCCTTGTTGGGATGACAGCGATTGCAGACTGTACTAGCGCATTATTGCCACTCTTTGGTCTGGGGTTCAGACACACAGTTTACTCAGTCTCCAGCTTCTCTCTCTCTGGAACACACACAGAACTCACATATACAGGCTTATTATCTAGCCAGATAAAATACAAACCATGTAACAGAAACTTCACCACAGCTTATCTTATAACTGCAATGGCAATTGTAGTCCTGATACATTTTAGTAAAATAGTTGATATCACCAGCACTGGAAAGTCATGTTCGCAGTTTCTAAATGTGGGAGCTTCCGAGATGCGAACCTCAACCCCTGGGTCGATCCTGGTAAGAGACTGTTGGATTTATTCAGTAGTAGGTCTGCCCTACCTTCTTTTGCCTTCGAATAATCTCTTATTATAGTAATGGGGCTAACCTGCACAGGTTGTTTGAGATGTCCCATGTAATGGTTGAAACCACTTAACTCAGTGTCCCTCAGTCAGGATGTCCCGCCAGTGTGTTACATGACCACTCTGTGATGATGTCACAGAGAGGGGTGCTACTACCCTGGGACAATCCATTTACAGAGCTTTACTCACTGCTTGTAATTTGAAAAGCGAGGACGACTACATCTGGAATTGGATGTTCAACAAGGATTGCCAAGTGTACTTTTTGCCATGCAGTGTTCGGTTCAAGAAAAAAGTCTGATGGAATATTCTAGTTCCTGAAAAAAAAAAAAAAAAAAAAAACCACTTTTAATTTTATCAATTAATTCAATTGTTCAATTGTTGGGCCGTCGATGGCCTGGCGAGCTGTTCAGGGTGTACCCCACCCTTGCCCAGAGTCAGCTGAGATGGGTGCCAGCCTCCCCGCAGCCCTATTTAGGATTAAGGATTAATGAATGAATGTTCAACTGCTTTTTATTCGTAAAGCATTTTAAATAATAGCCATTGTCACAAAGCAGCACTGAAATACTCCGGATGTAGATTTCCTTCCCTAATGAGTAAGTCAAAGGTGACAGTGCTGAGGGGAAAAACTCCATGTGATGACATGAGGAAGAACCCTTGAGGGGATGCAGACTCAAAAGTCAAGTCATCCTCTTGTGGCCTCAGACTTTTGTTCGCAATTACTTTACTAACCACATGATAAATTTGCTCCGATCCATCATTTTCCCTGACACAGTGAGGACAGATGAAGCTATGGTGGAAGGCTGAAATGTTGGCAATGGAAATCCCCAGGTGCCGGCTGGGACTCCTCCGAGAGATGAAGAAATGGAGCACAAGACTGAACACATGTAGGCATGCTGCCTGAGCCACTTCTCTGAGGAATGAAGCGAGAGAAAAAAAAAATCCCCTAGCATGTCAGATGTGATTAACCACATTTCTAGCCCTCCCCTACGGAGACGACAGGTCACCTGTGGCAGTAATCGCTGACTTGACAAATATTACCAAATCTTTTTCCCCCTCATTTCATCGTAGATTTCATGTACTGCCAAGGCCACAGCCTGAGAAAATGTGAGGTATAAACCAGTTTTGAAGTGAAAGATGTATGTGTTCAGCATTTTCATGACATGCCTTGCATGTGCAGACTATGCAGACTATACTTGAACATAGTCTATTAATACACGTTTAATGCGCAATACTAATAACCCAAATAGACCCTTGGTTTAAACACAAGTTTAAAACTTTAACGTTTTTTTTTTAAATAGGAACCTGTAGCTGCCGATCCCTAAAAGATATTACACCTATCATCCTGATTAGCCGAATCTTTTTAAGGAGTCAGGAAATATACAGGGCGGCATGGTGGTGTAGTGGTAGGCATGTCTGCCTTACAGTAAGAAGGTCCTGGGTGTCCCAGGCATGGCAGTGGAATTTCTGAGATATTTTTATATGTTCTCCCTGTGCTGGCATGGGTTTCCTTCAGATTCTCAGGTTTCCTCCTTCCTATATACATATATAAATCCATCCAAACATTCCAGTACTGGACAGAATCATCCGGAAACCCAACACTGCCCTGCTGCCACTGCATGCTCTGCTGCCTCAGCTCCATTTGGAGGTAATCACGAGCAGACCAGGAGCCCTGCTTCCTGTTAGCACTTCCTGATTAGCACCAGTGAGGTCTTACAAATGCGCCCTCCTGAGTTGCCCTCCTGTTAAGCATTCAGGCTTGGACCTCCCCAAAACCAAATGCACCATCAGAGTGATGAATACTGCTGTTGTGAGCGTGGAACCCAGAGCCACATGTACTTTCAGAAACCTGATCTGTAGCTCAAGCAAAAAACATCAAGTGCTGAAAGGGGCGGGGCAAAATTAAGACAGAGTGGGTGAACATCAACCAGGCAGGTTTTTTTTTTTTTATTTTTTTTACTCCTTCCATTTTTTTGATTTATGACTTTCCAGGGTCTGTTTGTTTACATTCCTGAGCGGGCATGGCAGCCACGTTTTCAGCTTCAAACGATTTGACGCCCGAGTGGTTTGTTCCCTATTTGCTCTTTCAAGATCTGCTGCTGTTCTGATGCTTCATTACAAACAATCTGAAGAGTCTGCACGAAGCTGTGACCAGCATATAGACCAAATCACTTTCCATCAACTTGCCAACCCATTTGTGGTTTCGTTTGACGATTAAAAAATGCTAGCAATTGCTACATAGAAAGCAAGAATAATAAACAAGTGCCAATTAACTATCCTTTGATGGCTTTGCTTTGTTTCGTTGGAACGACCAGACAGATCACAGCCTGCTAGCTTTAGTGTTCCAGCACACAATAAGATAAGGTGGTAAAGTGACTTTAATTTAGGATGCTAATTGTAATGTTAAAACTTGTCTAAAACCAATCCAGGGACAATTAAAGCGATCACATTTTGATGTCATCCTGGTGTAGAAACTCCAGACTAGTGATTTACAATTTTGTGTTACAAATATCAAATACCCTTCTATTGGCCAGTGGTGGCTCAGTGGATAAGGTAGACGCCGGCACAATTTTAGAACTACCTGGATCACTTGTAAAGTGCACGAGAAATATTAAACTCAAACCCTAATCAGCCCTAGACCATGGGAATCGGCCACGTAGTTTTAAAGATATGGCCTTTTGAAAGGTACCCTTAGCCGGACAATCTTCTGATTGTTAAATCTGTTGTTCTACCATTTACCGGTTTTTGACCACCACCCACCAGACATGCCAGAATCGTCAATTTTAAGTGTTGTAGAAGTATAGGGACATTACATATCAAATTATTTCAGAAAGGTAATTTGAACAGAAAATTGTTACTCGAAGAGAGATTAGCAACAGTAACAGGCTGTGTAATTTCTGAACCGCACACGATAATTCCTTTTAACTTCCCTCGTGGCATGGATGTTAGTTTCCCACAATATTATACTGGTATTACTTGGTTAATTACTGGTTTGGGTTGGTTTGCATCGTTTGCAGACTTACACCGGAAGAAAATCCGGTCATTCTCGCATCAATTAATCCAGAAAACTGTCACATGACACAGAATATATGAAATCACCCAATCAGAAACATGCACTTGTGCAAACGACTATTAATGCAAACTGTTGTTAGGGTACCAATTTGGCACAACAAGCTCGAGCGTGAGGAAGTATTAGCAGATGTGCCAGTGGCTAGTTAAGGCTCTGGGTTACTGATCCAAAGGGCAGGGGTTCAGGCCCCAGTCCCACCACTCTTCCACTGTTGGGCCCTTAAGCAAGGCCCTTAACACTAATTTTCTCAATTGCATAAATCAAATATTTAATTAAAAATGTAAGTCGCTCTGGGTAAGAGCATCTACTAAATGCAATAAATGTTGTTTTCCCCAAGTCCATGGTTTCCTCCTGTTTCCATCGACATCCAAAAAACACACACCAGTAGTCAGACTGGTGACACTAATGGCGCTCTTGATATAAGCTCTAGATCACAGCAATAACACAGACACCAAAACAGAAAGATCTGAAGCAGCGAGTGAAGCACTTCGAGTGGGATGTCCCAGGGTGGTAAGCACCCCTCTCTGTGACATCATCACAGACCATAGGTCATGTGACACACTCTTGCTTAAATCATTATTTACCTTGCCAAGTCTGTACAAAGGTCATGATGGGACATCGTGACACAGTGAGACACGGAGTCTGGCTGCTGCTGGAGCACCGCTAAGTGGACTGGAACATCCCACAATCAGAAGCTGATGTCACCGAGTGTATACGTCTCGTGAAACATCAGCAGAATATCATGGTAGAGGTACAGGACAGATGGACACATTGTGAAAGACGTGTATAGATTCTGGTCGCCGGTGGAGCACTGCTACGCGTTCTACCTATTATACAGGATGTCCGACAATGGATGAATGAATAGATATAATATGGTTATATAGTTCCTCATCCACCCGTATATCATTCAGTCACTGACAGCTATTCAGAGAGGCTGGAGCTCTTCTCAGCTGACTCTGGGAGGAGGTGGGGTACAACACCCTGAACAGCTTTGCCAACACACAGACACAAAACCATTCACTCTCACACCTAGGGGCAATTTGGGACAGCCATTTAGCCTAATGTGCATGTCTTTGGACAGTGGAAGGAAACTAGAGTACCTGGAGGAATCCCAGACAAGCAAAGGAAGAACATGCAAACTCCACACAGAAATGCCCTCGCTGATTCCGGGACTCGAACCCAGGACCTTTTTTGCTGTGAGGCGGACGTGCTAACCACTAAGCCACTGTGTCGCCATTACAACCACTCCCACCAACTCTCTCTCAATCTAAAGCTAATATTTAATGATTTAGCTCCTGTATCCTGTCCCAGCTTGGGTGTGATTCGAAGGTATTAAGACGAATGAAAACACCTCGATGAATCGTAGTCACTTTCACACCCTCTCAAGTCCCCATGATTTTACACAATTCCCAGTGTCGGTGTGTCCGGATGGGGAAGAGGTCCTCTCTTTTCCTTCCTGACTGATGAGCAGACAGATAGATAGATGTGGGCCACTGGACCCGTTCCTCCACCCCAACAAGACAGGGATATGGCGTAAGGAAAGAGCGCCACCACACCCTGGCCTTATCACACATGAAAAACCTGTGATATCGAAGGTCATTATAAAAGTCATATGTTACTCTAATAGAACTATTTTCATGAGAACCGAACCCTTTTTAGAGAGAGAGATACTGTACTACAAAAGAAGTGGTATATTTGTTTAGTTAAAATGAAGTATGTGACCCATGACCACAAAATGAGTCTTGATACACCTTAATACACTGACATTTTGAGTAAATTGAAATTCCTCGAAGAAATCTTTTACATAAATTTATTGAACTTGAGATTTTATTATTATTTTTTTAATAATATGAATTCACAGGCAGCATGGTGGGACAGTGGTTAGCATGTCCACCTCATAGCTAGAAGGTCCTAGGTTCAATTCCCGGGCTCGGCAAGGGCGTTTTTGTGTGATGTTTTCGTGGGTTTCCTCCGGGTACTCTGGTTTCCTCCCACAGTCCAAAAACACAGCACATCAGGCTAATTAGCTGTTCCAAATTGCCCCTAGGTGTGACGGTGTGAGTGTGAATGGTTGTATGTGAGTTGCCCCTGCAATAGTCTGGCAAACTGTTTAGGGTGTACCCTGTCTTCACCCAGAGTCGGCTGAGATGGGCGCCAGCGTCCCTGCAACCCTGATTAGGATTAAGAGGCTTAGAAATGAATGAATGAATGAATAATTGAATAATATGAATTCTCTTATTCAGGCATGGTGGCGTAGTGATTAGAATGTCTGCATCACAGAAAGAAGGTCCTGGGTTCGAGCCACTGGACTGGGGGTTTCTGTGTGGAGCTGTGTCTGCTTGCTGTCCCGTGCTTGCATGGGTTTCCTCTTGGTACTCTGGTTTCAGTCCAAAGACATGCACATTAGGCTAGTTCCAAATTGCCCCTAGTTGTGGATGTGGGTGAGAATGATTGTGTGTGTTGGCCCGTTAATGGTCTGGTGAGATGTTCATGGTGTACTCCACCTTCGCCCAGTGTTGCTTTAGTTAGGCTCCAGCCTCCCTGCAGCCCTAGAAGGATTAAACCGCTTGCCAAATGACTGAGTGAGATGATGAACACAAAAGAAGCAGGGCTAATTTTACTGGAATCACTTTTAAAAGCAATGTAGTATAAATCAACGCGAGTGAGCTAGCCAGCTAACCGACGTGCTATAAACTGAGAATGGCTTCTTGGGATCTCTTCCTGCCAGAGGAGCAAAAATGAACAGGTCACATTACATGTGAAATATCACTTACTGGATATTCATTTCTTGTTTATAGGACTATTGTGGCAAAGCGGTCTCAAAATCGAGGTCGTACTGTTCGACATGCCGGATATCTTGGGTGTGATTTTGCTTAAATATTTCTTTTAAAGGGTAGAATGTAATGCTTAGAGCCTTCTGCTGTCTGTGAGGTGAACTGCAATTGGAATTTGATGCCTATGGCTTCTACAACAAATACCAATCCTCTACACCTCGTGCGCTGCTTTTACTGCGGAAAAGGGGCGGAGCTGAACAGATCTGATTCGGCTGAAGGCAAAACTAATTTCAGGGCCAGAAAATAAATAAATAAATAAATAAATAAACAGATACCTAATATGAACCCATTAGCGTGACCTTGTGTATACTCATTCTAAGGTAAATTTAAAATGCTGTTATGATTATTTGTGATTAAACAAATCCTAAATTAAAAAAATACAAAATATTATTAATATTAATACTAATACTATTAATAATAATAATAATAATAATAATAATAATAATAATAATAATAACAACAACCACAACCACAACCACAATAATAATAAAAATAATACAAAAATAATAATGCAAAAAAAGGTTCTATTAGGTTTGTATATCTGGAGGTGGGGGCTGGGTGTGGGGCTGGGGGTATGCCTCTACTATTAATTATTCTAAAATGTCAGCACTGTCAGGAGAAAAAAAAAATACAATGGACTAGAAATGAAAACTGTATAGAGGCTCATCAAGCAGATTAATCTACATGATTGGAGGTTTATGGGTTGATTCGCCACAAAAGTCCACAAAGAAAATCTCTCCAGATGTAATGAAAGCATGTATCCTGAAAGGTAAACAGCTCCCTCAGTGCTACACAGACATATCACGCTTAAACAAACACTAAAACTGACTAAATGGAAATCTATGACTAATCCCATCGACAGGGTAAAACCATCTAGTCCTTTGTGGAGGAAACTGGGTGCATGCATTACAATAATAATTAGCATAAAATATAATAATAATAATAATAATAATAATAATAATAATAATAATAAACTACATTCTTCTGCAGAACCTCAGTGCTGAGATATCCTAAATATAATTCCTCTTAAAAGTATTTATGGAAATCTATATCTGGTACTGGATTTTAATTAAACGACATGGCCCTCTGTCCAAAGCTGTGATTACCCAGAGAACGTGCAACAATTAAGAACACAGCCAACGTTCAGTCTTCTAACTCAAACAAAGAGCACGAGAAAGAGGGAGCGAGGGGAAAGGGAGAATAAGAGAGGCTGACTTTTTTTTATACTTTCTGCACAATTTCCTCCCTATTTCCTCCCTGTAGACCAAGTGTCTGCAGAATGTGCAGAGTAGGCTTTCTGTGGTGCAGAAACGCAGGAACTCGCCAGAGGAAGAAAGAAAGAAAGAAAGAAACAAAGAAAGAAACAAAGAAAGAAACAAAGAAAGAAAGAAAAGGAAGAAAAAAGCATTAACCATCCTGCATTTTTTTGTGTAAGTGCTGGACGCACAAATCCTCCTCTATTATGTCTCAGTTTGGGTAAATCGAAGGTACGGTTCCACTTGAATAAATAACACACAGGCATACGCACATCTCCTATGAATCCAGTCCCAGGTCATGTTCAGTTTGTTTAGAAGAATAACACATAAACGATAAATCACAAGTCATAACATTCTGTGGAGTGTTGTGATCTAGCCGGGCGTAAGGGGGGAGGGAAGCTCATCTGTGGAAGATCACTTAGCGATCACGGCTAATGGTAATACCGAGTAATTAGAGTTATTAGGAGTCGCTCTTTTGGTAATACACCAACACATCTGAGGTGAATGTGGATATTCTTGAGAGTTTGGTCTAATTTACGCTGTTCTCACGCGTCTTTTCGTCACTTGTAATCCTATTAGGCTGCCTCTGGTCAAAGGTGGGGTATACCCCAGAACAACTCCCCAGTCCATCGCAGGGCCAGCACACACACAACACTACTCACTTTCACACTCACAACCAGGTTCAATTTGGAACAGCCAATTAGCCTAATGTGCATGTCTTTGGACTGTGGGAGGAAGCCGGAGTACCCAGAAGAAACCATGCAATCCCAAGGAGAGCATATAAACCCCACAGAGAGATGCCCTTGCTGAGCCCAGGACTCGAACCCAGGACCTTCTTGCTATGCGGCTGAGGTGCTCCCCACTCTGACCCCGGGGGGGGGGGGGGGGGGGGGGG
>JAQMYF010000010.1:21093871-21108397 GCA_030014195.1 Neosilurus mollespiculum | reverse complement strand
TGCCACCGGGCCCCCCCCCCCCCCCCCCCCACACACACACACACATGTCGTTCATATCAAAGATTGAATTGCTAGTAAAATAGTTTGGTATACTTATCCTCCACGTTTCCAATTTGCCTAGCAACAGTTTTCTGATTAAGATTAGCCCTGTAGACTATTTTAAAAGTATGTAGTTTTAATTTTTACCCCACTTTTAGGTCAGCCTTCTTGTTTTTGATTCACGCATTCTCCTAGATAAGTTTATTATTATTATTATTATTATTATTATTATTGGTATTAATTAATTAATAAATACTTAGAGGTATTTATGTTTAATTTTCACACATCACACATCATCCACATGTGTATAAATTATTACAATAAATAGACATGATAGTGCCAAAGCTATCACGCTATTCTCATGTCACAGGGTTGCCTAACGTGCATGCCTTTGGACTGTGGGAGGAAACCGGAGTACCCAGAGGAAACCCACGCAAGCACGGGAAGAACATGCATAGTCCACACAGAAACGCCCTCACTGAGCCCAGGACCCTCTTTCTGTGAGGCGGACATGCTAACCACTACGCCACCATGCCGCCTTACACTGAGAGTTCTTGATCCGCGTAAGTCTGGCTGCAAGATCTACAGTACATTATTCTATATCCGTAACCTCAGGATACTTATGATAAGGGCATCATTTTCAGTGTGGGTTTTATGAGAGCAATTTTTCTGATTATTTTCTGGTGAGAACTCTTCAAAACTTGGTACATTCCAGCTTTCACTATCATCACAGGCTGCTTTTATTTGTCTTAAAGAGAGAGAGAGAGAGAGAGAGAGAGAGAGAGAGAGAGCTGATAAGCAGCGAATGTTTATACTATTACTACGCTATTGTAAGTGAAGTTGTTTTGCAAAAGTTCTACATCCTAAATGTGCATATAAATGGAAAAAAAAAGGTATGATGTATCATGCTGAAAAGGAACTGAGAGTCTGATAAGCTGCCTCATTAAATTCTCATTGCTCTCATATAACCCGAGAGGTAAACAGACGCTTGAGGACACATGAGGTCACTCTTGCCGTCTGCTAAGGTGTCAGGAAAAACACCTTTATATAAAGTAAAGTGCTTTAAAAACACTGTTCCTTCCTGTCCACTTCCACAGGGACATCCAAGTGGTGTATCCGTAACTGCTGTGTAATTGTAAGTACGTGTCACCCAACACTCAAGGTCTCCGTTAAGGTTGTTGCGTGACAAATGCATGGATCCCAAGGATCTGTTTTTCTGACCTTGTCTGGGAGGAGAACAATATTATTGCTCATGCACAACTGCGGAATAACTAACATGGAGAAACCCTGCTCTTGGTTTACAAGGGTCAGCCTGTGACAAGGAAGTGCTCTCCGGCAGAAGTCCCGCAAAGAATAATTTCGCCGATGATAAGTCCACACCAGGAGAAGTGGGTGTTTGCGGGACAATGAAGATGTGGACATGTGAGAAGACAGGTACTAAAACTTTCTTGAAAAGGAAGCATCAAACTCAAACTCAGGGCTTTTTTAAATACGGGAAGCATAGAGCAGAGCTGATCTGCAAGCTCCAGGACATCAGGCTTTAGGACACTTTAGCCTCGTGAGGTCAAAGGTAACACGGTTACCACTGCCTGTTGCTAGGATGTTGGGACCGTGTAAATGTGAGGGGCTTTGTAAAAAGCAACCTGGTCTCATATGTAAAGTAGCAGTGTAGTTGTCTATACCTAGCTTTGAGATCAACCTTCCTCACATTCTATACAACTTTATTCATTCCTTTATTTTCATTCGTTCGTTCATTTTCCGAGCTGCTTAATCCTGACCGGAAGGCTGGCACCCATTTCAGCCGTCTCTGGGCAAGGGCAGAGTGCACCCTGGACAGCTCGCCAGGCCATTGCGGGGCATAACTTTATTTATGTGACTTGTTGCAAAAGTGGGATGGTCACCAACTCTATTTCTGGAGATCTACTTTCCGACCAAACTCTAAAGCTGCTTTTACATGGTCAAACGGGAACAAGTGGCACCCGGAGCAAGCTGCGCCCACTTACTAACATGTTTACATGGTCTCTCTGAAAATCAGTGGCAAGCCAGAACCTAGAGGGCCAGCAAGTAGTTAATCACATTGATGCGATACGATAAAGAATGATGGAGCCAAACAAAACACACAAATCTCCATTAGTTCAAATCCACTCAAACAGCAATTCACCGAAGAGTCTGCAGAAAGGAACGCCTTCCAAGCCAAAGCCAGCTGGCTAGGTAGGCAGCATTGTACACTCCTGAGTCCCATATGGAATGCTCCCTATTTTGGCCAAATTTCAGTAAAAGCATTTTTAAAATGAAAAGGTTCACCAGATCCATAAGAGTTGTGTAAAAGTCATGACAGTTAAAAGAAAACTGTTCCCAGTGTCTAGTAGCTTAACTTGCTTGTTGTGTTCTGGGCTGGGGGCACATTATCCTGGTTTGGGTCATGGTAAATCCAGAACATATCCTGAAAACTCTGGGCTGGGGGCACCATACACAAACATATGGGACAGGGAGTGCACCCAAAACCACCACATATTTACACACTTGTTCACACTTAGGAGCAATTCAAAATCAGCTATCCACCATTAAGCTATCCAGCACTAATCATTAAGCACCTGGCATGTTTTTAGGGGGTGGGAGGAGGTCAGATCCCCCTGTAGGTTCTCCATAATGTGGACGCAAGGAGACCAGCATTATTACACAGACCAGAGACCTGAGTTCAAGGCAGAACTGGAAATTCTAGAGCTGTTAACTTGCAACATACCACCGTGCCACCTGCCTAAACAAACCCAACCAAATAGGATCAAAATGTCACTTTTTTTGTGCATGGTGATGTTTTGCAGACTCTAAATAGCTCTTCTGTGGGATCAGACCGTAGATACCAGCCTTTGCCACCCATGTGCATCAGTGAGTCTTGGCCTCCCATGACACTCTTGCCAGTTCACTGGTTGTCCTTCCCTGGCATATCAGGAACATCCCAAAAGACCTACTGAGTTCTTTAGCCATCACAACCCTTGTCAAAGGCACTCAGGTCCTTACATTTGCTCATTTTTCTTCAAAAAATTTTAACTTATACATCCCACTTCTCGGCAGGGGCCATTTTTACAAGATAATGTTATTAATTTCATCTGTCAGGGCTGCATGTTGGCCTAGCAATAAGCACCTGGCATGTTTTAGGGGGTGGGAGCAAGCAAAAGCATCCTGGGCTCGGTGGCATGTTCTCACCCGTGCTTGTGTGGGTTTCCTCCTGGGTACTCCATGCACTTTAGGCTAATTGGCTGTTCCAAATTGACCCTAGGTGAGACTGTAAATGGTTGTGTGTGTGTGTGTTGGCTCTGAGATGGACTGGAGCTCTGTCTAGGTTGTATCCCTCGCCCAGTGTCGGCTGAGATAGGCTCTATGTGGTATGGCAAATATGGTCAAAATTTAAAGGACGCTTTATTTAGCCAGGTCCAGCCCCCTTGTCATACTCCCAGACAAATGGCTGAAGATACATTACTTAAATTATCCCTGCAATTATAAAAAGCAGAGAGTAGACAAAATCAAAAGATTTATAAGCTAAAAGAGTCAGCTATGCCGTTTTTTATTTTTTTATTTTTTTATTTTTTTAGAACAAAGTCAGTGGAAATATAAACAGGTTTGAGCTTATGCTCGACGCTTGGTTGATGAAAGAGCGTCCAGTTCTGAACACATGCCATGATGCAGCTAACCTAGGTGGGAAGTAGAGTTGTCTGAGAATCCCTGTTCTCAGACATTAGGCAATTTGAATGGCGATAATTATTTAATTATAATGCTGATAATCAGAGCTCAGTTTGACGCAATGGAAGTCTGGGATTGAGTTAATAATGTACAGCTATCTCTGGCTCATTCTCAGCACCTGCATAGTCTTTAGTGTGATTAAGAAACCACAGGTATGTCCCAATCATGCCTTTTTTACTGTAGGAAAAATAAATAAAGTCCCATCTTTTCATCATCCAGAAGCTCTGATTGTTTCATAAATGTCGACTTCGGCTTTAAATTCTAGGCTGCTGGGGAAATCTGTCATATACTGCATGGGTGTGAAAGTGAGGGGTGTGTTAATACACAATATAACCATGATTAGCTTTAGTTTAACCCTCACTACTTGACGTAATGGTCCAACATTTTTATTTTTACTGCTAATTTCATATTGAAATTATTGCTGAATTATTGTTCTGAATTATTGTCTGTAATGGGATCAAGGTCAAATAAAACGACTTGGCAATTAATTGTCAGAACAGCAAATTTATAAGTCAATAAAGACCCTTTTATAAAGAAACTTATTTATATAATTGTGCCCAATGTAATGAAATAGACCACATAGTACTGTCCATCTGTTTCACCACTGAGTCACATGACCTACACACTTGTGATAATGTCACGGCGAATGGAAGCAGTATCCCTTTCTGTGTCATCATCAACTACTGAAGAACGTCCTGGGTTCGATCGAGTCCCAGGCTGGGCAAGGGCGTTTCTATGTGCATGATCTCCCTGTGCTTGCGATGGTTTCGTCTGGATACTCTGGTTTCCTTCTTCAGTCCAAAGTCATGCACATTAGGCAAATTGGCTGTTCTGAATTGCCCCAAGGTGTGATTGTGAATAATGTTGTGTGTTGGCCATGTGACGGTATAAAGAGCTGTGTGGGGAGCCTTCGCCCAGAGTCGGCTGAGACATGGCTCTAGACTTCCATGACTCTAGTAGGACTAAGCAGTTTGGCAAATGGGTCACTTGATGAATGACTGACCTGCACACTGATGGTGTCAAAGAGAAAGGGGCTATCACGCCAGGCCACCAGTACTGCTTTATGCACGTCACTTGTCCCATAGTCCAGCCGCCAGCTCTTTCCATCCCTATCTCTTCTCTGCTTTTCTAAGAACGTTGCTCAGCCTGGCGCTCTCAGTGCTCAGGCTGACACTGCTTAGATTTCATCCCTTCATGGGTCAATGCCTTTTGACTGGAAAACTGGAATGTGTGACTAGAGGATTTGGTCTTTATTTGGAAAAATCATAATGCTAAGTAACCAAAATTGGACTATGCCAGAGTTCTGGAGGTTCCATCTAAGCTGAACAGCCAAGAACCAGCTGTTGACTGGTGAGGGTTCATGCAGGACTAAGGGGTATCTGGGTTGATCCAGTCTTTGTACAAGGGCAGCATAAGTGAGGTAGAAACCATTACCTTCGGTGTTCATCCTGTCGTGGTCTATGTAATGTTGTATTCCTGTTTTATGAACAGAACACTGAGGTTGGAGAGGTGTCCCGAATGGGGATGCTAAAGATAACGTCCACGTTTTTGGCAGCTCATGTTGTTCTGCTGGCACCAACCATTCCATTGATGGAGTCAAAGCATCTACGATGGGAAACCCTGCCTCTAGGTACACGATGTTGCCCAGGAAAAGTCCTTGCACATTTCAGACAAGTGTTTAAACCCATGTACTAATCTGTGGTGGTTTAGCAAGAGCTCAGATTGCAGACATACCTCTCTGTTTCCTGAACAGTCTATAACCCCTATTCTGACTTATGATCCCAGGTGGGGACACGAAGGATCATGTCACAAGTACATGTGGCATGATGAACCCTGCAATCTGGGAGTTCTGTAAAGATTCCCAGCTCATTTAAATCCAGGGAAGAGTCAGTAAGGGTGGGTCAAGGTATGCTAAGGTTGCCCCATGTCCATTGTGCAGCTAGTACCGTATCAAGGACATTCCAATAACGGCCACGACAAGGCAGACATAGAGCTCACTTGGGAAGCTCTGGATACTCCCCAAAAGGATTGAATACCTGGAACCATGGTTGGAGTAGTTTAGGGTGACCTTCTCAGCCTGTTTCCAATGTGATACCTTCAAGATCTTTAAAATAACAGATCAATTTCTATATGACTTTCTTTGGACTGGTCCTATTTAATTTATATAATCTTTTTGGACATCTTCAGTACACACAGCGTTTCAACCATGCACAAGGTTCAGCGTTTACTTTTGCTGACATTTTGGACTTTCGCTGGATCCTTTGTAAACGTTTTAATGAAAAATGCACCTCCTGACTCACTCCCTGAGCAGTATTAATGAGTAAGGTCAGCTCTCCCTAATGAAACAGTGGGAGGCAGTGAGGTCGAGGCTGAGAGCCAAGGAGAGCGAGAGAGAGAGCGAGGAGAGAGAGGGAGCGTCCCTCATTAAGATAACACGGGTGGAAACGCTATCCATCAGCCTACACCCCACTACTGTCATACGCCCCCAACAGCAATATTCCACAACGCACCAATCAAATCAACACAACCTGGACTTATATCATGTCTGCTCGGTTCTTGCTTCAGTGTGCTCATGCGAATTCAGCCATATGTTGTTTATCTGTAGAAAGTGACATTGTACTTGAATACTTGAATAGAACTGCTTTAATGGAATTGGGGGAAATCTTACACAGTTTTATCTTTTAAAAAAAACTATTGACTTGTTATGCATTTTTTTGACCAGAATTTATTTATTTATTTATTTATTTATTTATTTATTTATTTATTTATTTATTTATTTATGATGATGATGATGATGATGATGATGATGATGATGATGATGATGATGACATACTAGAAACTAATTGTGTTGTTTTACAATGAAATTACTAAAGGTGGTCTACATTAAAGGATACAGCCGTATTCTTAGGAAGATGTAAACAAGAGGTATTGTGGTATCTGAGTTGTAGTATTAGGTAGTGGTGCCTAGTAGTTAGCATGTCCGCTTCACAGCAAGAAGGTCCTGGGTTTTGAGTTCCATTTCTTTGTGGAGTTTGCGAGTTCTCCATGTACTTGCACGGGTTTTCACCAGGTACTCTGGTTTCCTCCCACACTCCAAAGACATGCATGCGAGGCTAACTGGCTGATCCACACTGATCCATAGTTGTAGATGTGAGTGTGAATGGTTGTGTGTGTGTGTGTGTTTCCCAGTCATAGTCTGGCAAAATGTTCAGGGTGTACTCCGTCTTTTCCCAGTGTCGGTTGAGATAGGCTCCAGCCTTCCCGCAACAGGTTTGGCAAATGAGTGAGTGCGTGTAGTAATACTTTATTGAGGTGCATTTATACTTGATCACAGCATGTAATCTCCATGGCATTGTTGCTCCAGTTGGTCCCGTCGAGGCTCAGCAACATTAATGTGGCAATAAAATGAAGTCAGCTGATGATCTGATTGTAGTGAATGAGCAGGTAATTCCAGTTTTCCAGTTGGCACGGATATTAAATGTGAACTCAAATAAGGAAAGAGTGGTTCAGGGAGCACAAGGAATCATTTTCACATATGTATTGGCACCCCAGAGTCCTGACCTTAACCCTATTGAAAGTTTTCAGGACGTGCTGGAGAAGCTGATTTTTTTTTTTTTATCAAGTCATGATGTCGGTGAGAAATGAGACGGAATCTGAATGGAAATAAATGTTGTGATGCTGCTTAAGAGAAAACAGTGCCATGGGGATTACACACTGTAATCAAGGATAGAGGCGGTCAAAAAAATAAAAAAAAATATTAGTGTGTGTGATGTTCTTTTTGTTTGTATATTTGTTAGCCTGGCAGTGCACAATAACAAAGCACAATTAGCTACATTAACTAACTGCGTTACCAAAATCTAGGAGAAAACTAAGAGAAACAAATGCGTATATGATTTCCATCCTGTTTTATTATAGTTTTAAATGTGGTAAATCATGCTTGTAACGTCCATAAAGCATCAAGATGTTGTGCATGGCCATATCATCAATTACTTTTCAAGTTCATACTTTAGCATATTATATGATTTACCATGAGGTGATTGCATGTTTTTAGAAGAGGTGATGTAGCTTTTTGAGATTATCTATCTTAGCTCCTTCGATGTTTCCACATACCCTCAAGATCCTAAAGCCGTATCCACACAGGAAGCGGCGGGCGGCCATGCATAGTCAGTGAATTCCAGTAAAATGAGCAACGGGCGGCGAAATTTTCTTAGGCAATGTGAAGTGGGAGGGTGTGGATTCGAGCGACAAACAATCAGAGCTGAAAGATACCACCGACTGACAGATGCTGCCAAACACTGAGTTCCCCTAAAAAATTTTTCCTATTCGCTCACATAGATCATGTAAAATAGGCAATTTTGCGTGCAGTTCAGCAGCAAGGTATTAGCATATCGCTTGTCGCTTCCTGTGTGGATGCGGCGTAATACCTAAACGTATCACCTGAGCTCGAAAAATTGGTCAATCACCAGCCAAGCATGGCAATGAATATGGGTAATGAAGCCAGATTTGGGATTTGATCGGGGATGGGTTTAGAACTCGTACCTTGACAATTATCTTTATTTATTCGTCCACCTCATCCACCCACCGCCACCTTTCCTTTTCCTTCATTCTCTCACACAGTCTTTATTAACAAGTCAAAGGGAGGCATGATGTTGATTCCCAGCTTAAATGGGCCAGAAAATGGTGTTTGATATGTCAATGCAGCAAAAAAAAAAAAAAAAGAAAAGAAAAAAAAAAAAGCTCTGCCTCTCCTCTGAGGATGATGGATGGAGCTGTCACTGATGCGGCCTCTCAATTAAGTGGCTGTGTCTAAACACCGTTTATCTCCAATTTGCCTAAGTAGCAGACCACAGCATTCCACGAACACACACACACACACACACACACACACACACACACACCCTGTGGTTCTGACACACAGTGCTGTAATTAAGGGCAAGTGTGAACATCTGTAATGTCTTCGCTGGGACTCCAACTCAAAGAAATCATAGAAGCATTGCAAATTGCAGGCTGTCTGTTTATTTACTCTTGAGGTTTTCTTCCTTGCTTTCCAACAGGAACAGATCAGTCATACAGAGTCGTTACAGCCACAATACACGGCCATTTCAAGCCCGGAATTAGTAATAATGTGTGAAATTGGTTTCATAGGTCAATATTTGTTTTTAGGATAATATCATTGTGAGAAATAATATCCAACTGCCACTGGATTCACGATATTTTCACTTTCATTGACTTTGAAATGAATGAAGGATGTTCCTGAGGTAGTCTTGGTGCAGTAACTCTGACGCCAATGCTGTATTTTCTTAGGACGGCATTATTGCATAGTGATTAGCATGTCCACCTCACAGCAAGAAGGTCCTGGGTTTGAGTCCTCGGCTCGGGTGTTTCTGTGTGGAGTTTGTATATTCTCGCCGGGCTTGTGTGGGTTTCCTCCGGGTACTCTGGTTTCCTCCTACAGTCCAAAAATATGCACATTAGGCTAAATAGCTGTTCCAAATTGACTCTAGGTGTGAGTGTGAATGGTTGGGTGTGTTGGTCTTGTGATGGAATGGTGAGCTGTTCAGAGTGTACCCTGCTTTAGCCCACTGTTGGTTGAGACAGGCTCCAGTCTCCCTGTGACCCTAATAAAGGATGAAGATGTTCCGCGAATGGATGAATGAATATTCATGCTACTCTGCTGAATCAGATGTGGATTTTTTCATTACCATGAATGACTTTATGATGTTTTTGAAACTAGTCAGACTTTTCCATCTTTCAAACCACTTTTTTAGACACTTTTGCCAAAACGCTTCTCAATTCTTCAACACTACCGTGTTTTATTCTCGCCATTACTCACGCATACTGTATAAGTTACACTACATGCATGGCATGTCAGTTCCGAGCATGCTCAGTGGATGCAGAACACAACGCAGGGTTTCATGTCACTCAGCAGCCGAGCATGGATGACCGCACGCGTTTCACCGGCCGTGCAGTATACAGCTCGGCTTTGTTTGGAAATGAAAAGTCGCCTGTGACGGCCGGCATCGGAGGTGCTAAAACATCAGAGTCAGAGACCAAGGAGGCCTGGATAAATGTGTTGAAAACTCGGGAGTTAGTCACTCTCGCTGCTTTCTGAAGGTGGTGAGCAAAGGTTGGGGAACTGGGAAAGTTCTAGATAATCATATACAAATTATATATGCATTAAAACCCCTATTCATTGTGGAGAAACGATCATTAAGTATATTTAGACAAAGTGTTAAGATGGTGATCATACTAGAGGTGCGATAGAAAATGACTGACGCATTCACAGCATCGCATTTTGGTCACCTGGTTCGTGAACCCTTCGCAAAAAAATGTAAATATCTTTGGAATTTCTGCCCTGCGATGGCCTGGCGAGCTCTCGTGGGTGTACCCCGCCCTCGCCCAAAGTTGGCTGAGATGGGCACCAGCCTCCCCGCGACCCTAATTAGGATTAAGCGGTTTGGAAAATGAACGAATGAATAAATTTAATTTCTGTGAATGTCACAAGATGAGGCTCTGACGTGGAGTAGTCTCAAACTCTTCTCAAACAGTCCGCTCATGTTGTGAGAAGTTTACAAAGTTGTCGTATTGCTTGCAAATTGTTCTTTTTCGTTGCAAGGAAGTTGGAGTCTTGCACACGGAAAGCTTGAGACTTGCTAGCATCCGCCGTATTCCATGTATTCTGTCATCATTCGTATTTTAATTGCATTTTGTTCACGCTAATAACGCGCGAATAAAAATCGAATGGTTTGAGAACAAAAAAGCGCCGGACATTCGCAAACCAATCGGAAATTACTCGCAAATCAGTCGCGCGACTTTCTTGCGACTTTTGCGCGATAGACGTGTTTAAGCCACAAAATATACGCTTGCATATGAAGTTGCAAAACATCTTGCCACATATTTCAAAATTCGCAAAAAAGAAACTCGCAAAAAAATCAATTCACGTCAGTCACTTTTCTAGCGCAGCTCTAGTGTGATCACCCCCAAGGAGGCACATTGTTGTGGTGTTGATGGAATAAACACTTTGGAATGTGTCATGAAGTATTTTTTTTTTTTTTTTTCAACGTGGAAAAAATAATCTTTTTTTGAAAAATCTAAAATTCTTCTTAGATTCCTGTAAATGTTTTATATTCTTTCCTCAACTGTGTGGAGTATTTGATTGTGTGCTGTTTATCAAGGTGGAGGAACTTTAAGAGACCAGGCCGATGCTCGTTTTCGAAACCCACAGCCTGCATGCCGATGTATGTTCAGTCAGTGTCGATGAAAGGCTGTATTATATCCGTGGCAGGTGTGGGCTCGAGTCGTTCTACGGTAACCCGAAGCCACTGAGGCGGAGTTGCCAGTTTTGAGAGGTGTTCAATGATGAAGAGGTCAAATCAGAAGAAACAAGCAGCCGTGTGTGAGGTACACAGCTAGACGCTGATCTTGATCTGGAGGTCAAGGTTAGATTACATACGTACACAAGTGTACACAGGATCCACAAGCCTCTTTTGTTCCACATGATTATTTATAACTCTGGCTGTTTTGCAAACATGGGTCCAGTGGCGTTGTGGTTAGCACGTCCACTTTACAACAAGAAGGTCCTGGGATTGAGTCGCGGGTTCGACGAGGGTGTTTCTGTGTGGAGTTTGCCTGTTCTCCCTGTGTTTGTGTGGGTTTCCTCCGGGGACTGTGGTTTCCTCCCACAGTCCAAAGACATGCATGGTAGGCTGATTGTCTGTTCCGAATTACCCCTAGTTGTGAGTGTGAATGGTTGTGTGTTGGCCTTACAATAGCTGTTCACAGTGTACCTCGCCTTCACAACAAAAATGTCCTGGGTTCGATTCCCGGGCTCGGGGCGTTTCCGTGTGGAGTTTGCATGTTCTCCCTGTGTTTGCGTGGTTCTCCCTCAGGTACTCCAGTTTCCTCCCACAGTCCAAAAACATGCACAGAAGGCGAATCGATGGTTCCAAATCACCCCTAGGTGTGAGAGTCAGTGTAAATGGTTGTATGTGTGTGATGGTCTGGCGAGCTGTTCAGGGTGTACCCTGCCTTTGTCCAGAGTCGGCTGAGAAGGGCACGACAGCCTTCCCATGATCCTAATTACGATTCAATGGCTTAGAAAATGAATGGATGAATGAATTTCTACTTGGACTTTTAAGGGGAATTAAAAGATATGCAATGCTTCGATGTCATCACTTTAAATGTTCCTATCAGAGCAGGAACTTCATTTATTTATATGATGTATATATATTTCCATGCATATCTACATCTAAACAACATTGTTTCCATCACTTGGAAACTAATGGACGTCATTTAATCCCTATAATGGGCATCTCCATAAAATATGCCTGGCCTTGAGAACAAAAAAAAAAAAAAAAAAAAAAAAGGTTCATGTGAAGTTTGATACTTGAATAAAGATCATCAGCGCCAGTGTTTAAGTCTGAGCTTTGCTACATTTTCTAAAGCTCGGCCATGACCCGGAAAATGTCTTCTGATGTCTATCAGCTCAAGGGATGCTATTGCAAGGCAGGCGGAACATGAAAGAAAGTCTGGTATGAAAGACTATGGTGAAGAATGATGCTTTGATTTAGCGTAGCGATGCACACTATACAAAACGCAACAAGTATCCGCCGGCCCAATAGTGGAACTGTGAGGAAAACAGTTATGCCTTTACAGTCAGACAGACATGGCCTCCTACTCGGATCTGAAACGCACACTTCTCCGAATCCCGGGTTACACAGCGGCTGTTTGCTGACAGCTCAGAGGTTTGGTGTAGCCCACATCCCCTTCCCTTCTGCTGATAAAGTGCTGCGATAAGCATGCCGGCCCCCAGCCCCCAGGGCCTGAGTGAAAGAGCAGCCTGTCTGAAATGGGAGTGGAGGACGAGTAGGGGAAAGAGGAATGGAGAAAGGAGGAAAGGGAGGACTCGGACAAAGAGTGGATACACCCTCACATTTGCATTAACCACCATCGCTTTTCTCAACAATGCTGATCGCCTGCATTTCATCGCATACTATCGAAAGGAACTGTAAGGTTTGGAGGATTTGGTAAGTTCTATAGGGGAGGGGAAAGAAAACCAGCAAAAACACTTCCTTCCTGCTGTGACTTCATGAATTGAGGAAATGCATGGAAATTAAAGGATAGGGCAGTTGTAGCTCAGTGGTTAAGGTAAAGGGTTACTGGTCCAGAGATCGGGGGTTCAAGCCCCAAGTACCACCACTTTTGGGCCTGCGAGCAATGGTCTTAACGCTCAGTTGTATAAAAATGTTAATTGTTAGTCGTTATACACCAATGTTGGCATGGAGCACTAGTGTGGCATTGGGACGACTATATCAACCAACAGAGTTGTGTTTCGGACTGAGGAGGCCATTTTAAACCGAAACGCATGAATTCCAATTCATGAATTCCAAAATAGTCCCAACTGAAGTAATTCCAGTGTTTTTACATCCCAGATGAGCAACCCAAAGGCCAAAGTAGTAAAGAGCAAAACTCCATGAGATGACGTGAGGAAGAACCCTTGACGCGAACCAGACTCTTTTCGGTGACACAGGGTAACATGATTATAAATCATTAGTCTTTAAAGTTTGTCTACTTTACCGTCAAACAGGACTAAGTGTGTAAAAAATTGTGAGTAAGCATCCTGGGGTGAGAGGAGGACACACAGCCGTTCTACAGCTAATCTACAGCATCTAGGTTTTACATTCGGAGACTAAAACTAGGATTTGGGAATTTGTTTTTTGGAGATTGTAAAGCGTTAGGGTCGATGCAGGTGGGATCATCCACAGCAGCAAAAACTGACTTCCAAGTACAGCGAACCCTATCATACATACTTGTAATACAACCCATAATTTTAAATCGCTGGGATGTCAGAGAGAGTAGTGCTTCCTAGTAATTCCAGTAATTCATGGATTTAATGTCTGCCAAATGAATAAATAGGAATAAATTGTAGCCTATTCTTTCTAGGTGGCCTGGTCCAGTAACTGCTAACTCTGGGCTGCGTTTCTGTCAGATCAGCAGTTAAGGTTCCGAGCTATGTTGTATGATTGCATGTTTAAACCTCACGACAGCCTGAGAGCCCGTGTTGTATTCCACTGCCAAAAAGTCTAAATATGCCATGAATGTCCAAAATACTTGTCTACTCATTCATTCCTTTGTTGAACATCTTACTCCCACTACAATAACAGGGAGGTTGGAGCCTATCTCGGCTGACTCTAGGTCAAGGCAAGGTACATCCTGAACAACTTGCTAGACCATTGCAGGGCCGACACACACGCAAACATTCACACTCACACCCACAGCTATGGGCAATATGGAACAGCCAGTTAGCATCATATGCATGTCTTTGGACTGTCGGAGGAGACCACGGTCCCCAGGGAAAACCCGCAAGCACAGGGGCAACATGTGCACAACTCCTCACAAAAACGTTCTTGCCGAGTATGGGACTTGAACTTTTACCTCAGTATACTTCTCGGAATGATTTTTTTATTTATTTATTATGGTTCTCATTGCATAAAGTAGCATTGTTCGATACATTTTCACCAAAAAATTATAGAGAAGTAACTTTTTACCTTCACCGCACACTACTGTATATGATGACGATCTTGTTTGATAACACTGTTCATGATTTTTAGGCCATTTACTTTAAACAATCAGGGCACTGCTGCTTTAACCCATCAATTTTCACTTTATAGCAAAAGGTTAATTGCTTTGATTTTCTAAAGCGAGACAATCAGAAGCAAACTAGTGGGGAAAAAAAAAAAAAAAATATAT
>JAQMYF010000010.1:21027117-21041068 GCA_030014195.1 Neosilurus mollespiculum | reverse complement strand
ATTTCACTACATATTGTACTGTGTATAATTTGTATGTGATGAATAAATTTGAATTTGAATTTGAATTTGAATTTGATCATAGGTATGTATGTCGTGGTACCTGTACTAGAAGTTAAATAATTTTTAACTTACTAAATTCGGGCAGCATGGGTGCGCAGTGGTTAGCACGTCCGCCTAAAAGCAAGAAGGCCTGGGCTCGGGGTGTTTCTGTGTGAAGTTTGCATGTTCTCCCTGTGCTTGCGTGGGTTTCCTCCAGGTACTTCTGTTTCCTCCCACAGTCCAAAAATGTGCACAGTAGGCTAATTGGCTGCTTCAAATTGCCCCGAGGTGTGAGTGTGTGTGTGTGTGTGTGTGTGTGTGAATGGTTGGATGTGTGTTGACCCTGCATTGTACTGGTCATTTGAAACAACCAATTAGCCTAATGTGCATGTCTTTGGATGGTGGGAGAAAATCAGGGTACCTGGAAGAAAACTCACACAAGCATGGGGAGAACAGAAATGCCCAAGCCTGGGACTTGAACCCAGAACCTTCTTGCTGTAAGACAGGCATGCTAACCACTATGCCACCAAATCACCCAAAATTTTATTAGTGTATATTTATGGGAGTGAGTGTGTGATTGCGTGCCCTCATAATAGTGCCCGGAGAACCAACAGGTAACATGTTGATGAGTTTCAGCGGTGTGTAATTACTACGTGTTAGCAGGACCACCTCACACGTCATCCAGGGAGTATGCACAATCTCACAGCAGAGCAGAATCTTTACCAGTATCTCACTACAGACAGAAATTAAATCGGATTACTCATTTTGTAGAAATACCCAGTGTAATCTCTCCAAACCATGTCCATCATGCAATCTATAAAACTGACATGTTACACTAACTCAAACTAAATAGAGCTTAGAAAAAAAGATCTGTAAAAACCTTATACTGTATATTCTAGGGCGGCATGGTGGCGTAGTGGTTAGCACATCCACCTCGCAGCAAGAAGGCCCTGGGTTTGGGTCCTGGGCTCGGCTCAGGTATTTCTGTGTGAAGTTTGCATGATCTTCCCATGCTTGTGTGGGTTTCCTCGGGGTACTCTGGTTTCCTCCCACAGTCCAAAGAGATGCATATTAGGCTAAGTGGCTGTTTCAAATTGCCCTTAGGTGTAAGTATGAATGTTTGTGTGTGTGTTGGCCTCGGGATGGTCTGGCGAGTTGTTCAGGGTGTACCCCGCCTTCACCCAGTGTCGGCTGAGATCTCAGTTCCAGCCTCCTTGCAACCCTAGTAGTAGAGTGTGCATTCTATTTGAACTGGTGTCTAGCTATATCAAGTATAAAACTGTTAATCTAATGAAAATATTTCATTTTGGCAGAACTTTCAAATGATGATGCCACCCGGATCCCTGATACTAAAATCCACATGTTTACAAGTAGCATATATAAGCTAGCTTACCAGATGGTAGCTAGCTGAATAGCGATGTTTGGTATTGCTAGAATGCTAGTTAGGTTCAGGCACTGAGTTGTGTATAGTTTTAGATTCAGACATTTTTACTGAGTTAGAAGTTTTGTCTAGGCTTTAAGCATTAAAAAAATAATATTTGAAGACTTTGTTTAAAATATCACATATTGTGTGTTACAGAAGTTAAGGAAGTAACTAAGCATACATTTTTCCTGGATCATTCATTCATTCATCCTAATTAGGGTCGCAGGGAGGCTGGTGCCCATCTCAGCCGACTCTGGGCGAGGGCAGGGGTACACCCTGGACAGCTCGCCAGGCCATCGCAGGGCAACACACACAACCATTCACACTCACCCTCACACCTAGGGGCAATTTGGAACAGCAAATTAGCCTACTGTGCATGTCTTTGGACTGTGGGAGGAAACCGGAGTACCCGGAGGAAACCCACGCAAGCGTGGGGAAAACAAGCAAACTCCACACAGAGACGCCCGAGTCCAGATATCGAACCCAGGACCTTCTTGCTGTGAGGCAGACGTGCTGAACACTGCGCCACTTTGCTGTAGTTCTCAGGATTTTTTTAATATCAAATTGTCATCATTATATATTTCTGTAATAAAAAATACCCTGCCCTGTTTTTGGAGTTTCTCATGGGAAAAAAAAAAAGTTACCAGATGTTAGCTGCCTCTTTAAATCACCATGAAGCTGATTTCAATCTCAAATTCACTATAGGCCTGTTTCAAAATGACAGTGGTACACTACTCAGTCAATACGCACTACACACAGTTGAAAAGAACCATAAGTCTGATCCAAAGCTCAGAGCCAGGAAAATGAAATGAGTTATGATCCTCGGTGTGCCCCTTGTCCCGGACAGTATGACCTCAGACATGATCATTTCACGCTGGCTCGGACATCAGGGACTGGTTGAGACTTAAAAGCTGGATGGTGGACTGATTCCTGAATCTTTAACAAAGAGACTAGTGTTGGATTACTCCAATCTCATCAACACAAGCAGGTGGCAAGATCTAACAGTTAAAACAAAAGCTTAGCACTGAGCTAAAAGAATTGTGCAAAGAGAAAAGAAGAATTTAAATAGAAAAAAAATATTACAGCAATTATAGTTACAATATATATATATATATATTTTTAAGTATTCTCATCACTCATCTGCCGAACCTCTTAATCCTTCTAAAGTTTTAATCCATACAAGTAAATTACCTTATTTTTTTATTTTTATTTTTTTTAAATACTCCTCCGGTTGTTCCCTTCACGGTGTTAAAAATAGGCATGTCTTTGGGACACCATGCAAAACAGTGTCTGCTGAAGCGATTAGGACATTCTCCACTCCCAGACAGCATCCTGACCCTCATCACTGATGAGTCTGATCTTACCTTTGGGACCATGTAACCTCTGACCTCAGGAGATGATTGTTTACTACCAGTGTAATCAACTCCCAGCTCTTCCTAATCCAGGCCGATCTGATAACGACTCCTGTGCTCTTGTTTTTCACCTCAGCTCGCGTGGATGCCGCGACGTCCTGCACAGGAAACTCACATGAACTTCAGACATGGACAATCACAATCCTTTATTGTAACATGATTTTGTTGACACAGTTTATTTTTTAACATGTGATGATGTTGTACATATGAGTATTTTTTTTTTTTTTTTACGTGTGATTTGTTTAAGAAAATGGGATTTTTCCAACCATGTGATTGTTACTTTATGTGTTGTGTTCCTGTTCTACATGAAACGTTATTTAATGTCATTTATTGTGACTCACTGGTGCTGCGATGGATTGGTGAGCTGTTCAGGGTCAGCTCGCCAGACAATCATACGGCCAGCGCGCACACGCAGTCATTCACGCTCACACCCTAGTGGCAATTTGGAACAGCCAGTTAGCCTAATGTGCATGTCGTCCGACTGTGGGAGGAAACTGGGGTACCCAGAGGTAATCCACATAGTCACAAGGCGCACATGCAAAACATGAACACAGAAGCACCCGCCCTGAGCCTGGGACTCGAATCCAGAACGCACCACCGTACCGCCATTATTATCGGTCATTTATTTTCTAAGCCGCTTAATCCTAATTAGGGTCGCTGGGATGCTGGCACCCTCTCAGCTGACTCTGGGTGAGGGCGGGGCACACCCTGTACTGCTCACCAGGCCATCGCAGGTCCAACACTCACACAACCACAGTCAAACCTCGGAGCAATTTGGGACAGCCAGTTAGCCTACTGTACTGGGAGGAAACCAAAGTACCCAGAGGAAACCCACATAACTCACATAAGTGCCGCCATTTTGAATGCATTTTGTTTGCATTTATATATATATATATATGTGTATATTTTTTACACGAGAGAGCAGTGCTCAGTGGTTGACTTTGTTGCCTCCCAGCAAGAAGGTTCTAGGTTTGAATCTTTCTATTTGAAGTTTGCATGTTCCCCCCCTTGCTCGGGTGGGTTTCCTTCCGGTGCTACACTTTCTTCCCTCAATCCAAAGACATGCACATTAGGTAAACTGGCTACTGTGAATTGTTCATAGGTCTGAATGTGAGTGTGAAGGGTTGTTTGTGTCTGTGCTAGTCCAGTAAATGCCTAGCGAGCTGTTTAGGGTGTAACCCCACCTCTCACCTGATGTCAGCAGGGACCCGATCCAACTTTCCTCACACACCTGACAAATGAGCGGTGTAGAAAGTGGACGGATGCTCATAAGCTTCTTTCATATTGATCGAATACTCATTCAGGTACAGCCTGAGAAATTATGTTAAGACTTACACACTGGCTCTTTTTTGAGTGTCTAACAGTAGTATTTTTACCCATAGACTAATGTGTAGGGAAAGAGTCGTGTACTGGCGTACAGTGCATAGTGAGATAGAAAGAAAACTCATGTGCATTGACTATCAGTTTCTCCAAACTCGTAGTCCTGACATACAAGAAGGGATAAATCTTTTCTACCAAATTTCCATTACGAGTGAAAAAATATATACTAATTAAATAAAAAAGCTGCTGTTGGATTAGAATTACGGTAATAGATTCCACATCCTTTCTCTGTGCCGGATTAATGCTTTCACTCACTGTCATCTCACTAACAGTTCACTTGCTGTAATTCAGCTCAGAACTAAAACCGAAAGCAGACCGAGTGCCAAGACATTACTCTTTCTCTTTGAATAGTCCTAAACCATGGAGCATTGAGACTGACATGCAAAACGTCGTCTTATTGGTTAATATTCACATCTGAAAATGATCACATATTACAGCTGACAGCTGGTTCAGCCTCCAAAGAAACTCGGCGAAACCAAAAAGCTATGGACCATAGAAACTTCCAGAAAGCTCTGCCTCCACCAGGTCCTGGCTTCCTATGGCTCACCTCAGAAACCTTCCCTGGCAGGTAAAGTTTTCCTGAAACCGTTCCAGGGGTTTGAAAGTTTCCATGGATGGGGGTTAGCTTGGGGAGCTGAAAGGCCCTGCTTGCTTGCGTAGAAGTACCACCAGTTTAATAAAAGAGCTCTTTTGGAGACTGCCAGGAATCCTAAATCAAACTAGGGCGGCATGCAAACCATGCGTACACCTCTGTGTGTGATGTCAGATCAGACTTCTCAGACCTCAGCTCTCGGCGGACACGGGGATTAAGCCAGGCCACAGTACTTGCCCTGTGAGACACTTGTTGGGTTCAATCAAGGATGGCAAAAAGCAGACCTGTACCAGAGGCCTAGACGGGAACCTCCTGTTTTCTCCATCTGAGTGCATATGTGAATGTATGTACGTGTGTGTGTGTGTGTGTGTGTGTGTGTGTGTGTGTGTGTGTATGTGTGTGTCAGTGTCGGTGTGGTGGAGTGTTAGAGTGTCTGCCAGCACATGAGTAGGTCAATCCTACACCGGCTTATTTTCCCCCTGGAATGCTTTGACAAATAACAGGCAAAGCTTCTCATTTGTTAGGTCCAGACCCTTCACTTATAAGATTAAGAGTTTTTTCGGTGTCACTCGCACTCGCTCTTTCTTTTCACTGGCGAGAACAGTTTAAAGTTCCAAGGTAGGTAGCCGATTAATTGCCCTGTTTATAGGACTAAATTGGCCTCATAAAGAGATTGACGATGTCGGATTTTCTTACACAATAAAAGCTGATAAATTTCCGTGTGTAAACCGAGCCACGGATCTCTCCTCGGCTAAAGTGTATGAGGTCTGGACACTTAAATCACTCCACATCCGCAGCATGACCTGAAGGGGATGAATTGCTGAATTGGGGATTGGGGAACTTTTGGATTGGAGAGGAAAGCTAGAGGATAGAGTGATGATGGGAAACACTGGACGATTGAGAAGAAAGGAAACAGAAAGAAATGCTGGTAGATGGCGAAAAAACACTGATATGATAAATTGTGATTTTAACAGCCTGTCGTATTAGACGACCGCATTTATCTAGAGGACAAAACCTATTTATCTGGTGTAAGATCTGCAGTCCATGCTGCTGCAGTCTGTATGCAATGCCCTGCTAGCTTTCCTACCGAGAATATCATGATACGGGTAAATTACAGGCATAAACAAAGGCTAACATGTTTATTTTTACAACTCCACCAGCCCTCCATGACTTAATACCAGCCATATCAAGTGTTATATATTATAGTTATTTAAAAAAAATTAGGAAACCCATAAAGATAAAACCCTTTGCGAGACGGTTTACAATAGAACATCCTTAAAAAGGTAGAAGAACCTGTAAGAAACCACACTCATCACGCATTTTTTTGCCGAACCGCGTAATCCTATTAGGGACGCAAAGAGGCTGCGCATATCACAACCGACATTGTGCGACGGAGAGGTACACGCCGAACAGCTCACCAGACCATTTCAGGGCCAACACACACACAACCATTCACAGTCAGCTAAGGGCAATGTGGGACAGCCAATAAGCCTAATGTGCATGTCTTTGGACGGTGGGAGGAAACCGGAGTACCTGGAGGAAACCCATGCAAGCACACAGACAACATGCAAACTCCATACAGAAATGCCCGAGCCCAGGAATCGAACCAGGACCTTCTTGCTGTGTGGTGGATGTGCTAACCATTACACCACTGTCCTGCCCTGTCATGAACCATTTGATCAAAATTTGTGAGTACCGTTACATTAAAAACACCATGCATGCGTCCTGTCTCCATACTGTGCACTTGAACACACATCTGACTGTATACTAGGCTTCCTTCAAGGTGCTAACCTTGCTAAAGTGGTTCTACATGGAGCCATTTAAAAAAAAAAAAAAAAAAAAACCCTTTAAGCTCCACCCACTGACCCCCTCCCATACACACATTTAACTGAAAAGCTGTTGAAGATGGACCTTTTTTCTGAACCTCTTTTAACAGACGGTCTGTGCGTCCATCGTGGTAGCACCACAGCCTCTAATAATTGACCAATCATTTTGAAATTTGGTTACCAGATGTATCTTCGCAGCCTCAAGACACCTATTTTAAATGAACTATATGGGTTAATTATTACAGTGATTGCTATGTGCTCCTGTTGTATGTATGTATTTGTATTACTTTCAGTAACAAGATTAAGACACACCATTGACCGAGGAGTTTCACGTGGTCACACGGGTATTTTTTTTTTTTTTATTAGATAGGTGTTGTTCTACCCTTTCTCTGAAACACTCTACACAGAACTATTTAAGGGTCACCAAACACTTAATAATCAGTCTAATTCTCTTACAACTGTTGATTCTCTGTGATTTATTTTTCAAACTGTTTCAGAAATCTTTGTTTTCCTTTAAAGAACTCAGCCTGGAAGTCCTTTTTTGCAGTTAAATTTCCATTCAAGTTCGTTCTATGAAGAACTTTTATTCACCTACATTCCCAAGTTCCAATCACATGATGTAAATCTTGATAAGAATGTAGAACAAGCGGCAATCAGGAACTCAGGTGGCGTCTGGAACCCACAGACTCACCAATCAAGCAAATGTGAAATCTGGACCCGGACTGGCCTGGAGGCTGGGTGTGGGTGTTGATGCGGAGAGTCGCTGGAGGTCTGAGTGCTAGGCCAAGTGGAACGTGTGATAAATGAGTGTTATCTGGAGGCCTCGGCATTGGGAAGAACCCTCTGTTTCCCCCTGATTACATTAGCAGGCAGGAAGAGAGAGGGGGGCACGTGGGGAATCGATGGAATTCCATCCAGCAAGCCAGACATTGCTCTTGCTTTCTCTCATTCTGCTTCATGTTTCACTTGTTTGTGCTTTGATTTGATGATCTGGTGAAGATTAGGTCCAGGGATGGTTAGAAAGGTGGACGATATTCATATTACGTCCTGATTCTTCAATAGTTGCTTATTTAAAAGAGCATATGAAGGTCATGTAGGTGGATGTCTCGCTTTTTAGATTTTTCAGATATTTGTAAACCTTTATTTTCTTGATTTAAAGACTAAAGAATGAAGCAAGCATTTCATTTCTTCTAGTAAATCAGGGTGAATGTTTAAATGGCAACGCTAAAGTCAAGCAGCACCTGCCTCAGTGCAGCCTACATTTCCTCCTTCCGCATCGCAATAATCCCCAAACACCTCCTCAAACACAAACACGTGCACCAGTATCTGGAAAAGAGGTCAAAACGCATCGCCAAGTGGCCACTATATTAACCCTTATCTCTTCACCTCAGACCCTGCAATAACAAATGTTTGTAGCAAGCCCAAATCCTGGCAAGTCCATCATGCCTGTCTGCGGATGATTCATGCCACTAGGTGCCGTGTCAGTGAGTGGCCACTTGAGCTGATTGTTTCCTCGGAGCGGAACCTTGTTGGAATCTTGGACTAGCACGCCTACAGAGATGTGTTCGGATGTTTACACAATCAGCTATAGAACATATTTCTTTTATTTATTAATTTTTTTTAAAAGAGAGTACGAATCTATAACTAAATGATTTATAATCATTTACATGGCAGCTAAAATTTACAGGAATGATATGGGTTAAGTATGTGTGGCATTATTTTTGCATATATATATTTCCCTATACTGGGATACACCAACGTTACTTTATGCTTTACACATATTGTACTTGAGAGTTCTGTCCTGTACGACGCTGAGTTCTGCCCTGCTTCAACGACTAATGTGTACATCATTGGGTTGCCTACATTGCTTCTGTCATGTCACATTTCAGACTGCTCGTGAGAGGAAGAGGGAATAGAAATAAAGAGGTAATCTGAGAGCGGTGAAAGAGAGCAAGTTAGAGATAAGGAGCAGGCTGTGTCCCAGAGAAATGTGGCGTGGTCCTTCCTCTCTGGCATCCTGAGAAGGAAGCTGCGGTTCTCCAGCCGAACTGCCACAATCCCTCTGAGGGCCTCACAAGTAACAGAGCAGAGCAGAACAGTCCACCCTTGTCCATTTAACACATTCCTGTCTCTCTCTCTCTCTCTCTCTCTCTCTCCCTCTCTCTCTCCTTTTCTTTTTAATTCCCTGGTATTCATCCTAACACCCAGTTTATATACATACTGCATTTTTATACAGGGAAAAAGATCAGACAAACTTAAACAATCTTTGCCCATATTTCCTGTTCGCTGAGGCAGGTGGACCTTGATGTGGTCTTTGGCTGGTGTAGTGTCGGTACGTTGAGCAACGAGGTACACTGTACATTTTGATAACGCTTTCCAGCTCATCACAGTTGTAAAGAGTGCTTATTTAAGTTCCCGCAACCTCTCAATCAACTCAAGCTAATGTAAATGTAGGCAGTCTCCTCTGATATGTCTAATCATTGAGACATTTCTGCAGAGCATGTTTGTGAAAATCTCAGAAGATCACCAGGCTCTGAAATACGTTTGATGTCATTTTGTCGTCTCAGAGCTAACACCCAACCATTCACACTCACACCACGGGACAGTCTAAACAGCCAATTAGCCTAATATGTACCCAGAGAAAACCCATGCATGCAACATTCAGAACATTCAAATCACACAGAAACACCCTCACCCAGGACTCGAACCCAGGTCCTTCTTGCTGTGAGGCAGACGTGCTAATCAATATTCCACTGTGCTGCCCTTCATAGAAATGTTATGTCATAAAAATTGCCTACAGCTGGCATTTTCTATTTAATCCCAAAGGCAAAAAGAAAGGGGGATATGTACTGTAAGCCTATACAACACATGTTACAACACCAACTCTTCAGGTTGTAACTCAACTATAGGCTTCTATTTACTGTCTGCACATGGTGACCCACAGATTGAAGACTGCATGATAATCTGCCAGAAAGTCCGTTTTTCTGACTATAGTCTAAACTACTTTCTAACCATAATACCAGAGCTCTGGAGCAGAACCCCATGGTCATGGAACGTAACCTGAATGGTTGTCCCATTTCCATGCCACCACACAAAATCTCAATAAGGATGTCACATCACCAATTCAAAAATAAAACAATTTAATTTTTAATAACAAAACCGAAACCCAAAAAATAAAGGCTCATACACCACTGCTCAGACTCGCACAGAATAAAACACATAATCTAACTCATGTAGGCAGAAAAAGTTTCACCAAACAAAACAAACAAATATTACCGGGGCATGGAACATGCACTTGTTAAATGGATAATTAAATAAACAGGGCATACGATACAAATGAAAGCGGAAATCAGCAAGTAAAAGGTGGTGAAAAGAAAACACATGGTAACCTTTCCTGCTTTCCAGGCCATGGTCGGATGCAAGGAGCAAATAGTTTGCGGCTTAAATACATATATATAACACGAAAGTCACAAGAAGGTTGCACTACAATTTTTGCGATTGATTTGCGAGTAATTTGAGATTGGTTTATGGAATATGGCGGACGCCAGCAAACTTTCCATGTGAAAGTCAAACAAGAAACAAATAATTTGCGAGCAAAATTATACAACTATGCGACCCTCTCCCAACATGTGCGGACTGTTTGAGAACAGTTTAAGACTACGCCGCATCCGAGCTTTCAGACGTTTTAATTTTTTTTGCGATGAGTTCACAAAGCAAGCGACTTAAATGAGATGCCGCGAATGTCGCAAAACAAATTTGACTTGCCATTCACATCAGGCGCTTTTCTATCGCACCACTAGTGTGACGACTTCCTCATATTTATTGGCAGCACCACCACCACAGTTTCTGACAACCAAACTACCCTTGCTAGTGTACTGGAGACCCACAGCTGCCAAACCTTCCATTACAAATTATTTTACTGTACTGAAAATGTTCAAGGGCGGCACAGAGATGTAGTGGTTAGCACGTCTGCTTCACAGCAATAAGGTCCTGGGTTCGATTGCTCGGTGTTTCTGTGTGGAGTTTGCACGTTCTCCCCTTGCTTGCGTACCCCAGTTTCCGCCTACAGTCCAAAGACATGCACATTAGGTGAATTGGCCCTAAATGTGAGTGTGAGGGTGGATGGTTGGCTGTGTGTGTGTGTTGATCTGCGATGGTCAGGCGAGCTGTTCAGGGAGTATCCTACCTTCGCCCAGTGTCAGCTCATATAGGCACAAGCCTCCCCATGACGTAGTGGGGTTA
Organism: Neosilurus mollespiculum; assembly: GCA_030014195.1. Classification (NCBI taxonomy): domain Eukaryota; kingdom Metazoa; phylum Chordata; class Actinopteri; order Siluriformes; family Plotosidae; genus Neosilurus; species Neosilurus mollespiculum. Next base: position 21,030,154 of record JAQMYF010000010.1, on the reverse strand, counting down.
AACGGTGCAGCAAATTAGTGAGAGAGTGAGGGATTAAATGTACAATAAACTTTTTAAACTATCCCTGAACCTCCTTTTATAATATTTATGAAATTATTAAAACCATGCTTTATAAATAAAGAGAATTTCTTTTCACGCTTCTTTCATTTCTGTAGGGGTTTTTCAGTAGCTTTGGCCAGCTCTTGTAAAATTCATAAAAATGTCTAATCGTATTTTCCACACAACGGTTGTCCAGCCTCACTCAGCTCTAAACCCTCGTATCCATATTTCCAGCCCACTTTGGGACCCAGACCCCACAACTCGCCAGCCTAAAAACAATCAGCGATCACGTACTTTTCTTTTTTCAGACTTCGGTTATTTTTCTCCATTCATTATGCTTCGGTTTATTTCAGCTATTTCTTCAGCAACATGGTTATCTGTTGTGCACATGCCTGGCTGACACAGTGGGGGTCTGAAAGAGAACAACAGTCCCAGGCGGCATATATACACACACACACACACACACACACAGACATCAAGACTCTGATAAGCTTGTGATTTCCCTTCAGTACGCCGGGTGACTGAGAACAGCACAATGCCATCGTCTGCTGTAAAGCCAGTGATCATAAACAGGGTAAAAACAGAGGCGTATGGAGGGAAAATTAAAGGATATGAGTTGAACACATACAGCTGAATCAGGTAACCTTTAACCTTTTAAATTCATTATCAGCGACGGAGAAGTTGCCCAAAGAATCATGTGTAAGGCAGCTTTGAAAAAATAGGTAATATCATACATCATGCAATGCTATCGGACGCGTCATGGACAGTGGACAAGACACACACTCTAATATTTTAATGAAGTGCATTTATCCTTGTTCACAGCATGTAATCTCCATGGCGTTGTTGCTCCAGTTGGTCCGGTCGAGGCTCAGCGACATTAATGTGGCAACAAAATGAAGTCAGCTGATGATCTGAATGTAGTGAATGAGCAGGGATATAAAATTTGGGTTGATATAATGAGCGAGTGTTTCAGGGAGCACGAGGAATCATTTTCACATATGTATCGGCACCCCAGAGCCCTGATCTTAACCCTATTGAAAGTTTTCGGGATGTTTTGGAGAAGACTTTATGGAGTGGTTCAGTTTTTCCCTCATCGATTCAAGACGTTGGTGAGAAATGAACCCGACACTGGATGAAAATAAATGTTATGGTGCTTAAGTTAAGTTGAAACAATGGCATGACAATTACATGCTGTAAGCAAGGATAAAGGTGGAACAACAACATATTCGTGTGTACGACTTTTTTGGTTTTTTTTGGCCGGGCAGTGTAGCAACACTCTGAGACAAGACATCGATCTAGGTGTCTATAACCAACAATCTAAACCCTTATCCTAACCGGCTGTAACTATTAACCTAACTATTTTTTTCCCTTCAAATAGTTATTGATATTTTATTCTTCTTAATATTGATAGTTTTTATTCTTCTCCAAATACAGGACAGTCATAATAATCATTTCACTATATGTTGTACTGAGTATGATTTTGTATGTGACAAATAAAATTTTAATTAGAATTTATTATCACCTGGGTGCAAATAAATACCCCGACCTTAAAATAAAGTGGTACTAATTTTATTATTATTATTATTATTATTATTATTATTATTATTATTATTATTGAAGCACTAATAAATCATACATATTGTATCACAGTCTCATGCCAAAAGGCAGTTAATAAACTGTTTTGCTCATCAAGAACAAGAACTAAAAAGTGACAGTCCTCCCAAAACAAGCAATACTGTCTACAGTGTTCAGAATAGCTTGAATGCCCAACGTCCTGTCTCATTAGAAGTGAGTGTGTACATGCTTGACACTCGGGGAAAGCTCGATAGTGTCTGGCCTGGAGAGATGTAACTCTGAAACCAGATCTGCGAATCAATGAGACACAGAGGAGATCAAGTGCATGATGACAAAGTGAGTTTATAATTTCTTTGACTGTCTCATAATGTGTGTGTGTGTGTGTGTGTGTGTGTGTGTGTGTGTGGGAGAGAGAGAGAAAGGGTGACGGAGTATGCCTGCTTTCTTTAAGGAAAAGGAGTCGCTTGGGATGACCCTGGAAAATGTAATAATGAAAACCGCTATTGTTTCCTTTCAAGCACAATTCTCATCATTTGTTTCTTATTCCGATGGAAAATCAGTTAAACCGTGGAATTTTCCTTTTGGAAAATATCCATGCATTTTTTCCCCCCTAATCTGATCTTATACAGAATTGAAGAAGTGATGACAGTGTGTTTGGATTTAACCAGAAGTTTTCACAATGTGGGTGAGATGTTTTTACAAACAAATGCACAAACTGTCCTCAATGTATTCACATCAATCTGTCATGGACAAAACAAGACACTTTGTTGTTGCTGTTGTTGATGATGTTTTTATTTGCATGGGAGAAAAAAACACTAATTTTTAAGACTTAGGAAAGATAACTGCAACAGTGGGCGGCACGGCGGCGTAGTGATTAGCACGTCCGCCTCACAGCTAGAAGGTCGTGGGTTCGATTTCCGGGCTCGGGCGTTTCTGTGTGTAGTTTGCATTCTCTCCATGTGCTTGAGAGGGTTTCCTCCAGGTACTCTGGTTTCCTTCTACAGTCCAAGGACATGCACAGTAGGCTAATTGGCTGTTCCAAATTGCCCCTAGGTGTGAGTGTGAGTGTAAGTGACTGTGTGTGACTTGCGATGGTCTGGGGAGCTGTTCCAAGTGTACCCTGCCCTCACCCAGTGTCAGCTGAGATTTTTGAGGTTTCAGCCTCCCCGCGAACCTTTATAGGATTAAGACACAGTATCTCATTGGCTGCTCCAAACTGACCCTCGGTGTGAATGTGAGTGTGAATGGTTGTGTGTGTTGGCCCTGCGATGACCTGGCCAGCTGTTTAGGGTGTGAAGCTGAAATAGGCATCAGCCTATGACTCTAGTAGGATTAAGTATCAAAAAAGTGTGTGTGTGTGTCTTAGTGGGTTATTGCACTGGTTAATTCTTTGAACTCTAGAAACCACCAACAATTTTAGCTG
>JAQMYF010000010.1:20960219-20977376 GCA_030014195.1 Neosilurus mollespiculum | reverse complement strand
GTGTGTGTGTGTGTGTGTGTGTGTGTGTGTGTGTGTGTGTGTGTGTGTGTGTGTGTGTGTGTGTGTGTGTAAATGAAAATAAACAACGTAAACTTTATCCTAAATACAACATATCTTTTGTAGTTCATATTAATTTCAGTTTTTTGTAGTTTATATCTAATAATAATGTATAATGCACACATATGTGACGCTTGGTCTGCATCTTTAGCCGTGTTTTCTGATGCTATTTCACATATACATAACAACCGCAGAGTTGTACTTGAGGCTAATGCATTCAATTACATTGCAATTAAAGGTGCAGTCTCTTATTTAGAGCCCTCTGCTGTCTGTATAGTGAATTGCAATTGCAATAAAAAAAAAAAAGCATAGACACTTGCATAGAGACTTGCAATAAAAGAAAAAGCAAAACTGCATAGAAATGCTATTTAAGGAAGGGGTTTGAACTGAGCAGCTTTGGTCTGTCTTAGGGGTGGAGCTAATTTCTGGGTCAGAAAAGTGTGTATGGGAACCCTGAAACAATGGATCTAGACTGAGCAGGCACAAGCCAGTAACCTAAAGCACTGTTTCTAATGTATTATTATTATTATTATTATTATTATTATTATTATTATTAATATTTCAGACTGCACCTTTAAAGATGCACTTTAATTAATAACTTTTTAATAATTATTAATGCTACTGTGATGTCCCACTATAGGATTTAGGTCATGTCTCAAGGGTTCAAGTCTCTGCGTTTCTGTGTGGAGTTTGAATGTTCTCCCCGTGCTTGTGTGGGTTTCCTCCAGGTACTCCAGTTTCCTCTCACAGTCCAAAGACTTGCACATTAGGCTAATTTACTGTTCCAGATTTCCCCTAGGTGTGAAAGTGAGTATGAATGGTTGTGTGTTGGCCCTGCAATGGTCTGGTGAGCTGTTCAGGGTGTACCCCACCTTTTCGCCACTGCTGGCTGAAAAAGGCTTCAGCCTCCCCACACTCCTAATAAAGGATAAAGTGTTTTTTTTGTTTTGTTTTGTTTTGGGGTTTTTTGGTCATGTTTACCATGTCCTTACTTTTAAATAAAGTGCAGTGAAGATTATACATCAGCACTTTTGTCTAAAAGGGCCCCTAATAAAAAGAAGTAAAAAATGATTTCACTATAATTTTTTTTGGGTGAAAACGTGTTGAACAATGCTATATAGTAGTATACTCAAGTGTAAACCAGTAAAGGGCGACTACACTAAATATTGACTTTCTTTTCTCAAAAAAGAGACTGTTATTTTTGTTATTACTATATATTGTTGTTTGTTTACTTATTCCCATCAATATGATCCAATATTACATGAAATAAATACTTGAATAGTACTTGTTTTCTGATTTATGTTCATTTTGTTAAGTGTTTAATCATCACTGCACAGTACTGTAACCTTATTGTACAAAATAAACACATCTCCAAGTGGTGCTCACTATTCAAGCACAAGGATGATGTCATTCCTGGATTCATAAGCGGCGTAGAGCTGGATCAGATTAGCATGGTCCAACTGGTTCATGACCTGAATCTCATCTTTCACCAGCTCCTACAAAAATAAGCAGAAATACACAGTGTTTCTGTCAAAACAGGATCTGTAAATACCAGAATGTACAGTTTGTGTTGTTAATAAGATATAAGAAAGATTCTTAAACAGCCTCATTATTCAAACTTAACATTAGGCTTAATTAAATTTATTAAATTAGTGTTTTTTTTATGAATCATGGGTTATTAGGGGTATTTATGGAGGTGTTTGGATAATGTTGTCATTTGTTTTACCTTTTCCTTCGGAGCCCGTGCTTTAATGATCTTAGCTGCAAAAGTGAGTCCAGAGGAATTTTCTATACATTTGTGCACCTGACCAAAACGGCCTCTGCAAGACCAAAAAAAAAAAAGAAAGGAAATAAGGAGTGTCAAAAACAAACCAACAAAAAAGTTACATGAAAAAAAAATCTAATAATTTAAAAATAAAAAAATAATTAAATAAAAAGATTTTAACCCTCATCAATACACTTGGGGTTTGCTAGGACCCCACCACTGTATATTTTTTAATATTTTTTTATGTGAGCAATTATTTTTATCTGATATATGAGGTACTTGTCATCCAGGAAGTTGTCATTCCACACACCAAATATTATTGTGTTGCGATTTTCATTTGGGGTCCATGCGGACCGTGGTACTTACCTTATTTTAAATAATATTTTAATTATTTTAGCTATTTTCATCCACACTTTATTCACCAACATTAACAGGAGTTCATTTGTGTATGTTTTGTTGCAGAAATGAAGCACTCCGTTTTGTATGTTCAAGTAAAAATTTGTGTCCATAACCACTTGAATTCACACTCAAGTGATTCTATGGCTGAAAACTGCCCTGCCTAAAGTTTCATGCCACTTGGACCCCAGTTCTCGGTAGGGTAATTTTGATAAATCAGCCAAATATATGCTTTGCCTGTACATCTTTATTATATTTTATTCTGCCTTGTTATCATAATAGCAATAGGATATGGCAATTCCCTTCATTAGACTTTAGAATTTAGAATTTTCTTTAGAAAATTCGTAAAAGTTAAAAGGTGCATTCATTGTTTCACCCCATCCCAATCCACTCAGTCAAAAGCAAAGTCTCTTTGAAGTGCTGGATTAACGCTTAGTGATTTGCTTCTAGCTGGCAAAAGGGTCCAGTTTCACATATTCAGAAAGCCCGGGGTAAAAATAACTGCCCCTGACTCTGGAGCTATGAATCGACGAAGAGCAGAACAGAGCTCAGCAGTGGAAGGTTACGCAAAAGCATCCCTGTGAGGATTAAAAGGCCTCTGCTGTCCACTTTCCACACTCTTCACACCATTTCTTACATTCTGTGCTCCACTTTCAGGTCTCTTAGCTTCCCTGTGCCAAAGGTTCGGGCCGGGAATGGAAAAGCTTACCCTCCAATGATCTCCTGGTGGTTGATGGTGTAGAAGTTGCTGATCTGGTTAGGTTTGGCTGAAACTACACGGTGGCTGAATGGAGCTGGTGGTGGAGGGGTGCAGTCTGCAGCAAGGATGGGGGAGAAGAGTACATATTGTATTAACAATAATAAAAATAATAATAATAATAATAATAATAATTATAATAATAATAATAATAACAGGAAGAAGAAGAAGAATTATTTATTCAATTCCATAGCATAAATAGAGGTGGCACAGTGGTATAGTGATAAGCACGTCCACCTCACAGTAAGAAGGTCCTGGGTTCGAGTCCCGGGTGCTTGCGTGGGTTTCCTCCAGGTACTCTGGTTTCCTCCCACAGTCCAAAGACATGCAGGTTAGGCTAATTGGCTGTTTCAAATTGCCCCTAGGTGTGAGTGTGAATGGTTGTGTGTGTTGCCTATCAATGGATTGGTGAGCTATTCAGGGTGTACCCCGCCTTCGTCCAGAGTCGGCTGAGATAGGCCTCCCTGCAGCCTAGTAGAATTAAGCGTTTTGGCAGGTGAATGAAATAATAAATTATAATTAGTAGTATTGGTAGTAGAATTTTACAGAACTGTATTGAAATTTTCAGCTGTAGTTATCATAGTTTACCATATGATTTGTGTTGATCTCACCTATGAAGAACTGCTCACACTCGTCGTCGTCAAATTGTTCCTTCTCCTTCTCCTTCTGTTTGCTGAAATCTAAATGGATTTCAACTCCGTCTGCTTTGAAAACTCCACACAGATCTTCTGGAGCATGTGCTTGGTTTTCGCTACCCTCCTCGCTGGCTTTTTCACAGGCCTGCAGTTCAAGGCTCAGCTCCGAAATGCACTGCTCACTGCTCGGGGTGACTTCATCCAGCGGTTCTGCTTCACAGCTAAAAGATCACAAATGAGCACGGCAAGTTTAAATGAGAAAGCTGAGGTGTAGAGTGTAGACTGCACAGAATAAAGAAAAAAGCTTTTTAAGAACACTGCAGATATTATATAATAGGAATATTTCATCAGAGTGATACGTAAACATTTAAAAGTTTTCGGATGGGGCAAATTAATATTCATATTTTCTAAAGAAATGGCTTCTTTACAAGTCTAAGTTAGAGTTCGGACTGCTTTCATAGGAGCTCTGATAACTGTGTTGATGTAAGCTAAGGAATGTTTTAGACTTTCTTTTATTTGAAGTATTGCAAAAACAAACAAACAAAAAAAAAAACAATCTGGATTACACTGTAAATATAAAAATTTACGATTTGATGTGTATCTTTTTCAGTAGCATTGTGGTGAGCATGCCAGACTTAAAGCAAGGAGGTTCTGGGTTCGAGTCCCACGCTCACCTATGGTGTTTCTGTGTGAAGTTTGCATGTTCTCAATGTGCTTGTGTGGGTTTCCTCCAGGTACTCTGGTTTCCTCCCACAGTCCAAAGACATGAATATTAAACTAATTAGCTGTTCCAGATTGCCTCTTGGTGTGTGTGTGTGTGTGTGTGTGTGTGTGTGTGTGTGTGAGTGTGTGTGAATGGTTGTGTTTGTTGGCCCTGCGATTGACTGGTGAGCTGTACAGGGTGTACCATGCCTTCATTCAAAGTTGGCTGAGATAGGCTCCAGCCACACTGTGACCCTAATATGATAAAGTGTTTTGGTAAATAAATGAATGAATGAATATATGAATGTTCATATACTAATAATGGTTTAACTGGGTACCTGTGTGTTGTCACAACCCTCTCAGTCTCCTGAATATCCACTGTGGTATCTTTAACATCTTCCTCTTTGCTCTCTTCCTCAAGCACCTCTTGGACCTCCTCTACAGACTTGTTAACTATCTCATCCGCTTCATCTTGAATATCTTCAGTGACCTCCTCCTCCTCCTCCTCCTCTGTTTTGTCCTCCTCTTCTTTTGACTCAGTGCTGCTTTCCTGACTGTCTGGCGAAAGCTCCTCATGCTCGACCACAGGTGCTTTACCTTGATCTAAGATGAAATCCAGTAGGAGAGGCTTCTCCATCTCAGATCCTGTGGATGAAATTGAGCGCTCAGCATTCTCTTTGTTAAGCTTCTGAACTTCCTCCAGCAGCAAGGCCTGCTTCTTTACTGAGGTACAGTCTGTGAAAAACAGAAAAGATAAGGCCTCTTTATCATATACTGTACACCAAAATAGTTATGTGTAGTATTGGAATCTAATCTGCGGTAGCTCTTTGTGGCAGTGAGGGTGCAACTGAACACCCTCTACAGGCGGAAAGGAGTCAGGAAGAACTAGCGGGTATCATGTTGATGAGTTTCACCTATGTGTAATTACCAGAACCTATTTATGTGCATTATTTTGTGTGCTTACAGAACAGAGGCCAGTGACCAGAGACAGAGCTGCAAACAGTTGTGTGTCATTGTTTGAAGAATATTCAATGAGTTTAAGTTATCATTTGTGGCTCAGAGTAAGACAACTGAAATAAAAAACTACAGAAATGTGCATAATCTAAGAGAAGTTGGACCAAAAAGTGAAAAAACATAGTGAGTTATCTCTGAGCCTGATTCAAACCTGAGAGTTGTTACATTCTTCTACTTTTTTATTTGAAAATATCAGAGTAACAGTTCTCCCGTGCTTGCGTAGGTTTCCTCCGGGTACTCCGGTTTCCTCCCACAGTCCAAAAACATGCACAGTTGGCTGATTGGCTGTTCCAAATCACCCCTAGGTGTGAGTGTGAATGGTTGTGTGAGTGTTGGCCCTGTGATGGCCTGGCGAGCTGTCCAGGGTGTACCCCGCCCTCGCCCAGAGTCGGCTCAGATGGGCGGCAGCCTCCCCGCGACCCTAATTAAACCTAATAAGCGGCTTAGAAAATGAATGAATGAATATTAGAGTAACATTTCTACTTCTATCATGTAACCATTAACTGACTGTTACGTATGTCAATATTATTGCTGTTTCTGAAACAAGCTCTTAAGTTCTGCACTTAAGAAGAAGTATATGTAGGTGAATCCATGATTGGGTTGACATTTTTATATTAAATTTATAAATATGTAAGACATTTTAAACACAATTATTCAATACTATTTAATGAATGGCGACATGGTGGTGTAGTGATTAGCACGTCCACCTCACAGCAAGAAGGTCCTGGGTTCCAGTTTCTGTGGGAAGTTTGCATGTTCTCCCTGTGCTTGCATGGGTTTCCTCTGAGTACTCTGGTTTCCTCCCACAGTCCAAAACCATGCACATTAGGCTAATTGGCTGTTCCAAATTGTCCCTATGTGTGAGTGTGTTGGCACTGCAAAGGTCTGGCAAGCTGTTCAGGGTCTACCCTGTCTTCGGCCAAGGACAGCTGAGATAGGCTCCAGCCTCCCTGTGACCCTAGTCGGATTCCGTGGTTAGGCAAATGAGTGACATTAATGTGTCAATCCATTGAAGCAACATATTTAACAGGACGTTCTGACTTTCCTGTATATCACAACTTCTTTGCAACTGCGTTGCGCGAAGCCGCATCTGCCTTGAGGATAAACTTGAAACTTGATAATGTCAATAATTATAATATTCTTATGACATTAGCATGAATGCTAGGTAACCATACTAGCCTAGTTGCTAATTCTATGTGAGAATCTGTTACCTGAGATGGGTTACTCATTTTTTTTTTTTTTTTTTTTTTTTTATGTTTGATTTATGTTTTTTTTTTTTTTTTTTATGTTTTCTTGGAGTCAGTGTTAAAGCTGCACATTCAATAGGGAATAGCTTATACATTTTGGCTGAATACAAAGGTTTCCTGGCAAAACTACCCAGGCTCACAGGCTTAGTGTATCTTATTCGCCTGTTTTACTTCTTGTTTTGGTTCTGTGTGCTAATACGACCGCATGGCTGGAGGAACGATTTTGCACATGTGTGATATCTTGGTAGTGCAACACCAATTAGTAGAACGTGGAGACGTCAGGGATCAAGTGAGTGTTAAGAAGCAGAAGTAAGCACATTTCAAGACAAATAAAAATGTGTTTATTAATATAATTGTGCCTGTTCTAGGGGTCATTAACACCCACGCACAGGAGTCAGCAAATAGTTTCAGAAAGACATCATGTCCAATTCCATACTGTAGTTCATATTTATTTTCTATACCTAGAAAGTCAATTGGCCCCTTTAAGGGGAAAAGATGGCCAAATGTAAACTCAATCAAGAAGTCACCCATGTTCCTGTAGCATTCCCACCTGTAGTGTCTGGGGGCTTCTTTTTCTTCTGCACCTTTAGCCCCTTAAGGCTCAGATGACCCTTTTCCTTTCCATCTTTTAACTTGTGATCCTTAAACTTCAGGAACAGAAAGTACATGGAAGAGGAAGCCAAAACAAAAAAAACAACAAAAAAAAAAAAAAAAAAAAAAAAAAAAACAACAACAAGAGAACAAGGTAAGTGATGGAGACGTAAGTTATGTTGAAGCATTACAATGTACCACACTCTGTTCAATGCTGGCACCACTTAAATAATACAAATAAGTAATAACAATAATACACACTTTTGAAGGCAGTGATAGAGATGAGTGAAGAAATTTGAAGGATTTCTTTGAGGAAAGAAAATGCTTTGGTCCATGAAGCTTTAACTCATGAGAAGACCCCAGGATGCTGGGCTCACATGCCACAGTTAACAATTCTGTCCTTTTATTGGGTTTAGTAGAGGTAGTTTTCTGTTGCAGACACAATATGGATGGTACGGAACAACACAGGGAATGGTGAAAGCATGAAATAATGTTAATGTTTAGGACAAAGACAGATTAATAAATAAAGCTGAGATTATTAAAAAGGAAAATGGCATGGTGGATGAAACGATGAATTTGGTTGGTATGATGTTATGAAAAGTGAATAAAACAGTAGACAACAAAGAGTATGGGTCATTTAGATTTCAGGTTCTGGTTCAGTGTCAGGGTTAGGTGCATAGTATGAGTTAGAGGGGTTAACATGTCATCATGAGTGTAGGTCTGAGAAGCAAGTCTGGTAGATATGTGAATAAAATCCAGTCCAATTCTATTCACACCAAGTCCCTGGTCAGTGAAATAGGCTAGTTTCCATTTCAGTAAATTATTCTAAAGTAGAATCCTTCCAGAGAATTAGAAGAGTTGTTTATCAAAAGAAATATTAACATTAATTTGATTAAATTACATTATTCCTCAATATGAGACCAATAGGCAGCATTTATATTTAAAATAAAAGAGGGCTAAGAAGAGAACCCTGTGGGACACCATGTTTAACAGATACTGAGTAAGATCACCTACAAAACATTTAACTCCTAATAAGTAAACTGGTATGCCTGACCTTTCCCTTTTCAAGCATACTCAGGTTGTTAACAGCTCTAAGAATCAAATTAAAATTTAAAAAAAAGGTAAACAAACTGTTTTGAAAGGTTAGTATTCTGTAGAGTAATCAAGATTTTACTATATAAAGCCCAGTACTGAGTCAGTATGAATATGAGAACCATTTTGCTACAATCCAGAACATGTTTCTCCAATATCACCACCTGATACGGGAACACTAGATCGGTGGGAGTTCCCAAACTAGAGATCATGACTCCACATGGGGTCATTGGATTTACCAGTGGGTTCATGAAAGAAAATTACAGCATCCTCTTTAATTTTATTTGCTATTCAAATACGACTCAAGCTATAAAGAAATATTTAGTTTGGTAGTATTTTAATAGGCTACTGGGAGTCACAGAGTTAAATTTGCAGTGCATGTGCTACTGTTGACTAGCTTGGCAAGTTGCACGAGTGTGGTGTGGAGTTCAGCTATAAGAAATGGACAAATATCTCCATCCATGAACCAATCCTTGACAACATCAAGTGACTCTGGGTTAGTGGATCAATAAAGCCAAGAAAACAAAAACAAACATATGTTGAATTATGTTTAAAAATAATAATAAGTAAAAAATGAATTTCAAAAAAATAAACAAAAATCTAGCATGGACATTTTTAGGGTCAGAGAATCCATAATGCTCATTCAAGGAAAGGAATTCCCCAAACGTTTGGAAACCATTGATTTTATGATTCTTTAAATCCCTAAAAGGTATCAAATCCTACATCTGTGCTGGAAATGGCACTGGATATGGCACTGGAACATGTTATATTGTGACCCGAATCCAAGTCCCCACACTTTAGAGTTCCCCTGTGTCCATTTCAGTTTAGGAACAAAACTGACCCATCTGATCTCTCGAGGGCTGAGCCGTGGCTAAATTCTGGCAGCCAAATTCAAGTGTGTTCATGACTGTCATTCCATGACCCATCACTCATTTCCTATCTGGGAGAGCGAGACTCTGACGCAAGCACTAAAGACAACATGCATTCCTAATCACTTGAGTCATTCTCACCATTCTTTTCTTAATAGGGTGTTGGGAATCAATTTATATGGTTATCATGTAACAATGCTAAGCTAGTACTAGCCTACTGGCTATCATACAAATATCTTTAAAATGTCAATAATGTTATAATGAAAGCATCCTCCCTACAGGGATAGTGGGGAGAAATTAAGGATACCCTCTCAGTTCCTACAAGGTATGTAAGGCATCTGATGGTGGCATGCTTGAATAGGAACCTATATAAGGCTATACCAATTATGTTACTGTTCATAAGGCATCTAGCAACTTAATCTAGGGGTTTTGGGTAGTAATATATACACAAATTGAATTAGAATTGGAGAAACCATGCAGAAATATTAATTATTGTGGAATTCTTTAACTTATATTAATATCTGCTATACATGGTTGAGGAGTTTGGCAATACTGTTTTAAACAAAAGTTGTCTCTAGTGGAAAATTTAGGACTTCAGAAATGTTAAGGATGTAGTGCACTGCTGTGTCAAAGTCATGGCTGGTGTGATGCATGTCTCAGGCTTTAAAAACATTATGTTCTAGGCCAGAATATCTTGAGCTGTAGAACTTGATGTGCTAGATTGGGAACTGTATCTGTAATAAAAAACGTGAGTAAGCTCCTAAAATAAGTTGTGTTGAGCTGAACCACTGTTTGCTCAACTGACTCTGCAGATCTGACTCACCTTGCCTTGTACAGGCTCACCTGAGACCTGTCTCTTAGCACCATGCTTGCTATCCTGGTTCCTGCACCACGAGGCTAACGTCACTTTGCTCTTGCGTGCTGCTGGCCCCTTAAACATGAGTTCTGTGATTTTGGAAGTCTTGACAGTTTCCCCGATGAAGCTGACCACTTGCTGGATGCTCATCACAAGCCTCTCCACGCCTTCCAGCTTCTGGGTCTGCTGTTCTGAACGCTTGTTTACGGCCGTCATGATGCTGTTCATTTCTTGGCACATTTCTTTCATCTCGCCACCCATGCCTCGGGCTGGTCCCTTCGTGCTTCTTGCTGGAGGCATCTCCTCCTTGTCTACTTTCAGAGTCTCCATGTCACGCTCGATCCCAACGAGTTCCTCAGACATGCTATCCAGGCGGCTGAGGACTTTCTCCTGGATGCTAATGAGTGTGTCCATTTTGCAGCTTAGAGACTCAATCCTGACCTGGATTAAATCAAATCCAGGACTAGTTTCCGCAGACGTCATGGTGGCTACAAAAACCAACGCCAACCAGTGGGAAACCGGTGTAAGGCAAAAAATATCACTTGTCTCGATGTCCACACGTCAAAGTATAATATATCGAAATGTAAAATCAATCCAGAAATAATAAATAGAGATCAGTACCTCAGATGATGAATAACCTCTTGTTCTTTTGAAAAGACAAACTCCAAGAACTACAAAGCAAAAAGTCCTACAATGACAAGTGTGCCCTTCTTTCTGTACACCTCCATTTGGCACTCCTGCAACTCTCCCAACTGGAGATAGCTTTAAGAATAGAATGAACCTGCCTCCCTAAATGTAACTGCATAGGAGGTGGGGTCCTGTGTTAGCAGGGGCCTCAGGGGAGGGCGGCAGATCAGGAAGAGTTGCGTGATATGTGAGATGTTTCAAATGCTGAACTTGAGCAGATGCTCGAGTCGGACACCGACTGCCAGGTGTCAAAAGGTTCCTGTGTATACAACCAAATATATATTTATACACACACATGCAAGTAAATGGAAAGACTTTTTTCCACTTCAACGTTCAGCATACTCTCGACTTTCTGAGGGGGTGGGGGGGTGTTTTGGGGGGGGGGGTGTAATTTAAGATGCCATGTGAGCTTTTAGACTTTAAAATGATACAAAAACAATTGATAATAAAGGAAATTTGCTCTGCGGCCACTGTTTCTTAAAAAATGACACATAAAAATTTCACTACTAATGAGCAGAGCAATGTGGCTAACCCCGCCCCCAACCCATAACCTTAACCCTATCCTTCACCGCTATAACTTTTCACACATACTGAGTCATACAAATCGCTACCAGTCTTGTCATGAGGGTGCTTACATGAGCATTTACACAGATTCGAAATTTATAGTAGGATTATATTGATTTGCAGACTGGCTGTCCAGTTTGTATTGTCACCCAACTGCAGAAACACCCTGACTCACTCATCGCCAGGCTGCAGGTGGTACTCTACATCTCTACATGTCACAGCAGCCCAGCCCAGCCTCTTGCCTGGAACGGGAGCAAAGTGACAGCCGTGATTTATTTGCTGTTGCTTTCCTGGCAAACTCGTCCACTCGAATCCTCTGAAGAAGCTTACTCATTCACAGTTAAGACAGTTACAGATCAATTTTAACTTAGAGGCTGAAATATGAAGCTGTGCCATGTACCCTTCCTATAAACCTGGCATAACATCGCAGGGCTTTCAGACATGGTGCACGTGTCACAAAAGTCAATCCATCACCATTTTTATTTAACTGGCCAAAGGCTATAGAATTAAAAGTAAATAAATAAATAAAATGTCCATTGCCAGTAATGAATAGTGCCTGGCTACACTCTTAGCTGCTTACTTTTTTTTTTTTTGGACCCCTTAAGGCTTACCATGAATTATTGTTGACAAGCAGTGGCACGGTCAGCAAGCTGAGCCAGGACTACCAAAAATAGTTTAGGACTTTGCTCATTCCAGGACACGTGCCAAGCTCTGTCTTTATAACCCCAGAAGGGGAGCATGGCACTCATTTTCCATCGCCGTACAATAAAAACAAACTCATCAGACCTTTTATTTCTTCAGGAATCATCTCACTTTAATGCTGTGCGAAAATTTGGTCTAACATTTGGAATAAAAGGTTATTTTGTCAGCGCACTTTAATACTATTTGGTAGATGTTGGGTTTCTTTTTATGGCATAAGCAATGCTGGCATTTTTAGGACCAGAACATTTAATTCTGTACTGGGTGTAGACAAGTGACGCCAAGAGTGTCATGATAAATGAGATCAGATAGAGGCCTAGCTGATGGGGCAGGACTGTTGCACCTGTCCTCGGGCGCCAAGAGATGACAGAGTGGAAACACCGAGTGCGAAGGTTGTTCTGTGTTGCATAGGTCCATTTATGAATGTTACACGGTGGCAGCACTAATACCATTAACACTGAAACTGTGATACCGTTGATGGGAACAAGAGGAAGAAGAAGAACTAACCACACCAGAGGTGTTTTAAGACGTATTTACAGGCAGATGGATCAGATTCCAGTTCATATAAACAACAACAGCAACAACAACAACAACAACAAAAATTATAGGAAAGTTATTCTTTTAAAAAAGTGTTGCACTGTGGGTTCTTACTTTTTTACAGAACTTTTAATCTGCAGCCTTCTTTGTGGATGACATTTTGGCACACTAGAAATGATTCATTCATTTGCCAAACCGTTTAATCCTACTAGGGTTGCAGGGGGGCTAGTACCTATCTCAGCCGACACTATGCGAAGGCAGGGTACACCCTGAGCATTACAGGGCAACACACACATCCATACACTCTCACACCTGACTCAATTTGTGACAGCCAATTAGCCTTATGTGCATCCTTTGGACTATGTGAGGACATCGGAGTACCCGGAGGAAACCCAGAAACCCAGGGAGAACATGCAAACTCTACACAAAACCCCCCGAGCCTGGGACTCAAACCCAGGATCATACTAACCACTACACCACAGTGTCACCCCTCCATTACATAGTGAAATGTGAGGTTTTCCCATTGGGCCACGCAAATTGATTGGTGCTTTCACACCTATAAGGATTATTCTAAGCCTGATAGGGTTTGGCTTGGCTTATATTCTTACTAAATTCTTACTCTTCCGCCTCACAGCAAGAAGGTCCTGGGTTCGAGTCCTGTGCTTGCGTAGTTTTCCTCCGGGTACTCCGGTCAAAAGACATGCACATCAGGCTAACTGGCTGTTCCAAACTGCTCCCAGATGTGACAGTGAATCATTGTTTGGGGTGGACCTGTGAGGGACTGGTGAACTGTTCGGGATGTACTATGTTTTCGCCCAGAGTCGGCTGAGATAGGCTCCAGTCTCCGTGCAACCCTAGTGAGATAAAGCGAATCGCCAAATGAATAAATGAATGAACTGCCTTTAGTTTATTTATTGGTTTGTTAGTTGTTTATGTATTTGTGTTTGTCATGTTTTGTTTCATTTTGTTTTATAAACGCTTTCACTGCACTTGGGATTCCCTCTCAGATGCTTTTAGGCTGCTTTGTTTTATTTGACAAGACTGTAACTTCTGTATTCGAACCTGCCCTAAAGGACTGTGTATGCTGAAACTTCCTATGAGGCTGATGTAGATCGAGTATTCAGATTGGTATGTTTGGGAGACCACAGACTTCACACCTGTGATTAGTGTGACGCGACGGAAAACACATAAGCTCCCGATGCCAGGAAAGGAAACAGGACCGGGGAGCTCAGGATATCTCAGAACTGAAACAGGCCCATGCCATTTCAGGAGCCTATAATGAAGAAGACGCT
This sequence comes from Neosilurus mollespiculum, assembly GCA_030014195.1. Taxonomy (NCBI): domain Eukaryota; kingdom Metazoa; phylum Chordata; class Actinopteri; order Siluriformes; family Plotosidae; genus Neosilurus; species Neosilurus mollespiculum. The sequence goes on along the minus strand of JAQMYF010000010.1, from coordinate 20,963,616 downwards.
GTAGCCCAGAGTAACTTCTACACGAACAATCCCCTTCACGTTCCTACAGTGAAATCAGAACTTCAAAAGCATGAGTACAATAAGTTTAGCACTCCATGCTTGGTATTCCAAGTCAGAGTGCCAAGAGCTGGTGTACAGTATGGCCGTGTGGCGGCGAGAGAGTGACTGGCGAAGGGAGGTGAGGAATTCCGCTCAGCGCACACGAATAGACTGGTTATTAATTACTCTGACAGAAAGAAACATAACCCCACAATACTCTCCCAGCCATCCATAAACACAGAGTGTGTGACCCTTTCAAGGAGAACTGTGAAGAAGGTCATGGTGGGAGGGCTGCCCCTGGGTTTTGGATCCTCAGCTCTGGAACCCCTTGACTACTCGCGTTGATCTTCAGAGCACAAATTGTTCTTTTGGCACCACTGCTAAGTTGTAGTGGGTAAGTGGATATGCTCTGAAGGCATATCACTGCCAGAGTAGGTGTACTCCAGCCTAGTGCTTTGACCCAGGGGAACATAAACACAATCCGGTGGAAAAATTCAGTGCAGGCAACCAGCAGGAGTCCAGTGCTGAACATGTTCACACGGTGATTTCAGTATTATTAGGCAATAATGGAAATCGTGACTTTAGGGTTCGAAATAGATTTAATGAATATATTTAAACCAAAACCCTTTTAACCTAGTCATCACAGAAAACCAATTTATTTACTATATCAAGGAAGTGAAAGCCAGAAAGCATCTCAGCTTTCAGCTCGTCTCTGTTAAACACATACACAGATACGCACTGAAAGTGTGACTAAGTGTGAACCTCGGGACCCCATGATGTGACGCCTTGGCATTAGTGAAGCGATCCTTACTCGTCTTGCAGTAAAAACAGTTAGAACACTCTGTCCTGGGACATTAGGGGCAAATCGTGTGTGTTGAATTAATACCTGCCGAGTAGGTTTTAAACCCTGAGAATTTTGCTGCGTCAGATCATCGAAACAAGACACCCCTGATGCCGTCTCCAAGAATAACATCACTGAGAATCTGGACTGAAATGCTGGAATGTGTGCAGGCTTTCAAACTCACTGTCTCTATGGTTAGAGTGGACATCATCGAAAGATACGGCGAAGTAAAAGCGGGTTTCTGGTCAGCATCCTGCATGTGCACGTGTGAACTGATGTATAGTTTGTTTGTATATGCTCAGTGAGCTCAGTGGAATATTAAAAGAAAACAAAATTAAAAAAAAAAGCGAAGGTGGGGTACACCCCGTACAGCTCACCAGGCTAACACACATACAACCATTCACACTCACTCTCACACTTTCAGGGTCGATTTATAATCGCCAATAAGACTACTGTGCATGTTTTTGGACCATGGTAGGAAACTGGAGGAAACCCGCGCAAGCACAGGAAGAACATGCAAACTCCATGCAGAAACACCCGAGCCCAGGAATCGAACCCAGGACTTTCTTGCTGTTAGGCGAACATGCCAACCACAATGCCACCATGCCGCCAAACTAATACCCATTAAGAGGAAAAACTCTTCATTCATTCGCCAAACCTTTTAATCCTACAAGGGTCGTTGAGAGGCTGGAGCCTATCTCAGCCAACTCTGGGTGAAGGCAGGGGCACCAGTCCATCGTAAGGCAACACACATACAACCATTTACAATGTGGGAAGAAACCAGAGTACTTTAAGGAAACCCATGCAAGCACAGAAAGAACATTCACACTTCACACCCTTTCTGAGCACAGGACTCGGACCCAGGGCATTCTTGCAGTGAGGAGGACATGCTTTGTTCAGTTACTCACTCACTCATTTGCTGAACTGCTTAATCCTATCAGGGTCATCTCAGCCGACACTGGACGAAGGCAGGGTACACCCTGAACAGCTTACCAGAGTATCACAGGGCCAACGCGCACACACACACACACACACACACACACACACACTCACACACACACACACACACACACACAAACACAGCCATTCACACTCACTTCCACACCCAGGAGTGATTTGGAACAGCCAATTAGCCAAATGTGCATGTCTTTGGACTGTAGAAAGAAACTGGACAACCTGGAGGAAACCCATGCAAGCACAGGGAGAACATGCAAACTCCACACAGGACTAGTGCAGCACCAAAAAAAAAACCAAGGCTGTATGTTATTACGCCATGTTTGAAGAAGAACAGCAGAGGGCGCTGTAAGATCATTCACTGGAGAGGACAACTCCCTGCCCCTAATGCCAAGTGACTTTTAAACAAGGGTGTGGCACAGGAAAATGTCACATGTCCAAATATGTTAACCTATGGAAATATATGTTAATCAATTAGTAATACATGTTTATATTATCTTTTATATAACTAACTCTAAGAGTAATTTTAATTAATGATGCTGCCCAAAACATTGCTGATAGTGTTCTCAAAACATTAGATCTTTGACCAGTCTGCAGCTTGTGTGCCATATTTGAATGTCAACAGCAGGGGGAGTTGTACGATCATCCTGGTGAAATCAACAGGGAACAATGGGCATGATAATGAAGTATAATTTGCATGAGGTGTGATGTAATAGGGTAATAAAGAGTGTTGCTGGAGGTTGTTTATAGTAGTTATGAAGGATTCAGGTAGTATCACTAATATCCATTTAAATGATACACACAGAGATTGGAGTGTGGTCATGAACACCCCACTAAAATTTTTTTAATACAGTACATCGTGTGGCCACGCCCACTAACAATGACCATAACATGTATGTAGTTGTTGGTTTTTTTTTTACTTTGCATATATTTTACTGCTCTGGTTTTGCTGTAGCTTTGAAGTGCGCAAACCGCTTTTTTTTACAGTTAAGTCTGCTGGGAGTTTTACACACGATCCTACTGGCTCATGAGAGGCAGAGATTATCCCAGTTTCTGAAGCATGAAGCAACTAGGAGTTCAACTCCTGGATGGGATGCTTTCCCACCGCAAGATACCCTCTCAGTATTTCTTAATGGTACCCATTTATATTACTGGATGGATACGGGGGGTAGGGTTAGGGTTAGGGTTGGTGGAGGGGGTTAGGATTAGGGTTGTTTAGGGTTGGTGGGGGGTGGTTAGGGTTAGTGTGGTTGTTAGGGTTGTTTAGGCTTGGTGGGGGTGGTTAGGGTTAGTGTGGTTGTTAGGGTTAGGGTTGTTTAGGGTTGGTGGGGGTGGTTAGGGTTAGTGTGGTTGTTAGGGTTAGTGTGGTTGTTTAGGGATGGTGGGGGGGAAGGGTTAGGGTTGGTGGGGGGTTAGGGTTGTTTAGGGTTAGTGAAGCAGTTAGGGTTAGGGTTGGTGCTGGGGTTAGGGTTAGGGTTGGGTGGGGGGCTCGTATTTTATGGTTCACCCAAATGAGGATGGGTTTCCCTCTTGAGCCTGGTTCCTCTCAAGGTTTCTTCCTTG
>JAQMYF010000010.1:20935728-20948532 GCA_030014195.1 Neosilurus mollespiculum | reverse complement strand
CGAGCTGGGAATCGAACCCAGGACCTTCTTGCTGTGAGGCGGACGTGCTAACCACTGCGCCACCGTGCCGCCCGGCACCTGGTTTAACTTGTGTAAACCATCCACACTATAAAGTGGTAAAGGCTTTTACTTTGAGAATAATGTGAAACACTGAAGAGTAAAACCTTCATTACATTTTTCATACACTGCATTTTTTTATTTTTTCCGTTCAAAACAATGGGGCGGAGCGGTGGCGCAGTGCTCAGCATGTCCGCCTTTCAGCAAGGAGGCATTGGGTTCGATTCCCGGGCTCTGTACAGTAAACTGGCTGTTCCAAATCACCCCTAGGTGTGAGTGTGAGTGTGAATGGTTGTGTGTGTGTGTTGGCCCTGCCGTGGCCTGGCGAGCTGTTCAGGGAGTACCTTGCCTTCGCCTGGAGTGGGCTGAGATGGGCGCCAGCCTCCCAGCGACCCTTATTAGGATCAAGCGGCTTAGAAAACGAATGAATGAGTCCAAGACTGTCAGATTTTGGATTTTCTGTAAAGAAATAAACATCAATTTCAGCCGAGAACTCACGTGGAAAAACCGTCCCTGTAACTCAGTGAGCTTGAGCTCCCAGAAGCACCGCATGGTCTCCACTCTGACCAGGTGTTGGAAGACCCCTCTCTTCGCTCTGTCCTGATTGTCTGGAGGTGATGACTCTGGAGCTCTAGGCGGGACTTTGGTTACCTCAAACGCCAGATTTCCATCACAACACATCTTATCTGCGCTACGAAGGAGACATAAGATCAATGTCTGTGATTAGTATGTTTAACCAAGAGAATGTATCATCAGTGAAATGCAGTAAGAGTCACATGAGGAAAGACTTTATGTGCAGGAAAGAAGCACTAGGCACTAGTTCAGCGTTCCGGATTCTGTGATGCAGTAAATCAATGGTTTGAAAATGAATTCATGACCAGCATAAGTTTCATGCCGCAGGTTTGAATTAGAACCATTTTATCCCAGTCAAGGGTCCAGGGCACCCTGAGCCACTCCCCAGAAGCTTGAGTACGAAGTACGGACGCACCGTAAATATGAAGCCAGTCCATTAGACTTATTCGCATCAAGAGAGAACTTAGTGTTCTAGGTGAACTTGCATGAAGGAATATTCTAGAACCTCCTTCTAGGGTCAAGGGGAGGCCGGAGCCTACTTCATCCAACTCTGGGCGAGGGCAGGGTACACTCTGAGCGGCTCACCGGACCATCGCGGGGCCACCACACACACACACACACACACACAACCATTCACCCTCACACTCACACTCACACCTAGGGGCAATTTGGAACTGCCAGTTAGCCTATACTGTGCATGTCTTTGGACCGTGGGAGGAAACCGGAGTACCCAGAGGAAACCCGCACAAACACGGGGAGAACATGCAAACTCTACACAGAAGCGCCCTCGCCAAGCATCGGACGAACCCGGGACCTTCTTGTTGTGAGGTGGACGTGATAACCAATACCGTGCCGGCACTTCCGGAGATGTTTTTACATGTTTAAGCAGCAGGTGGCCTTGATCAATGTTCTCAGTGTGTTTGTGTGCTTGATTAGTGTTTGGAAGTCCCGCCAAGCTGTTGGGCCCCATGAACAAGGCTCCCAACACTGTCTGTTTCAAGGTAAACACATTATACCATTGCTGGCACCTGCAAGAGGAAAACGAAGGAGAAGAAAATCCCACAGCTGCAGTTACATGTGTAAACAGCAGGTGGCACCATTGTGTCGTGTTCTCAGTATTTGAGTGTCTGCTTTAGTTTTATTTATTTACTGTTTTTTTTTTTAAGACAAAAAAATATATATATAAATGTATGCAGTATTTGGAGCTTTTTTTTTTTTTTTTTTTTTTTTTAGGAGTGGGCTGTCATAAAACAGAATAAGAGGGAGAAAAAGAAGAAAACGAGAAATCCGCAGATTGCAGTTGCATGGTTTGGACAACAGATGGCGCCAACGTGCTCTGTATAGTGCGCGGGCGTTTATTTGGAAGAAGAAGAAAAAGAAGACGAAGAAGAAAAAGTGGAGGCAGAAGTAGAAGAAGAAGAAGAAGACCTACTCTAACAGCCTACGTAGTGCACTATATTTATAGTATGGACTATATTTGGGACTGAAAGTATATTTCTGCTAATCCCTGACGTCAGAATCATTTGTCGCGAGAGGATAATAAGAATAATAAACATGGCGGAGGGGACTGTGACGTGTCCCGTTTGTTCTGGGGACTTTACGTCCAGTGAAATTAACTCTCACTTGGATAAATGTCTGGACGGGGGCTTGAAAAGCGACGACGACCCCCGAGCGAGTGCAGGACCTCCGGCTAAAAAGTCCCGCGTGAGCAGCGAGGCTAACAGCGGCTGTAGAGCTGGGAGTAGTGGCCCGGAAGCGAAACCAGGTGGCGTGTTTTCAGTTTTCAACCACAACAACAACAAGGCGTCATCGTCCAGACAGACGCCTGCTGATGGAATGTCGCTCTGTACGGCGTCGCCTAGCAACGCGCAGAACAGCGCTACACTTCCGGGTCGGGGTTCAGGAAACCGGAAGCCGGCTGTTGAAGCCGAGGGGCTGAAGCAGGGGCTGCTGAGTTCAGATAAACCTCTGGCGGAGAGGATGAGGCCCAGCACCCTGGAGGAGTACTTTGGTCAGAATAAGGTGTTAGGAGAGCACACACTCCTCAGAGGCCTGCTGCAGCCACAGGAAGTCCCGTCCCTGATCCTCTGGGGACCTCCTGGATGTGGAAAGGTCTCACACACCCAGCACCCATCACATCAGTGGGACTAGTTCAGGATTAAACACCCCCGGGTGTGCAGGGGTGGGACAGTCATCAACCACGGGGGTCACGTGATGAAGCAGGAGTCGATTCTGTTTCGGTTAACACCGTGTCTTGGAGTGCGATTTCACCCTATTAGGGTCGTGGGGAGGCTGGTGCTTCGCACCCGACGCCAAGCGAAGACGGGGGACACCCTGCACAGCGCGCCAGACCATCGCAGGGCAACACACACAATCACAGCTCCTTTAAACCGTGATGTTTAGATTAATCACGGTGGTGTTAGTGGTTAGGACGTCATCCTCACAGCAAGAAGGTCCTGGGTTCGAGTCCAGGGCCTGGCAGGGACTTTTCTGTGTGGAGTTTGGATGTACTCCCCCTTGCCTGCTTGCTTGCTTGCTTGAGTTTCCTCTGGGGAACTCTGGTTTCCTTCCACAGTACCAAAACATTCCCATTAGGCTAACTGGCTTTTCCAAATTGACCCTGTGGAAATTGTGTTGTGAGAGTGAATGGTTGTGTGTGTTGCCCTGCAGTGGTCTGTTCAGGGTGTTGCCCAGTGTTGGCTGAGACAGGCTCCAGCCTCCCCGTGACCCAAATAGTAGGATTAAGCGGTGTAGGATTAATGAGTGTTATATGTTTACACAGAAGAAAGAATTACAATTTTTTTTTTCTTGTAAAACATTGATCCGATCCTCCCCCAGTGCAGCAAACTGGGTTATCAAATGCAGGCCATGTCTCTCACTGTCAGAACCACTGCTGATTTTCGTCAAGAGTCAGCATGTTTCTGCCCTGCGATGACCTGGCGAGCTGTCCAGTGTACTCTGCCCTCGCCCAGAGTGGGCTGAGATGGGCGCCAGCCTCCCCGCGACCCTAATTAGGAATAAGTGGTTCAGAAAATGAATGAATGAATGATCCGGTTCACACGTTTTGTAAGCAGGACATTAAAAAAAAACACAAAAAAAAACCACTTTGAATTCCTCCTAGAGTGAATTTTCAAAGCTGAGATTTAGGTGATGTCACACCGAGCCACTTTTCCACATGGTTCTCGTGTGAGATACTCGGTGCTGACAGTGAAGCCTCTTCAGCTGGTGTGGAATGTATAACCCAGCCTGGTCTTTTCCCGTCATGTCAGACAAGCTTTTTTTAAAGCCCTGGCCTTTTCTCCTGCTCCTGCTTACTGGGGTTTCATTTCTTTATATAGTCCAGGCGGTGTGCTTTGACACTGATACACCCGTTCCATCGCTTTGCCTCACAGTGGTGATGTTTATATGGCTGTATGTCAGTATTCCCTGCACAGGTGGACAAGATTCTTAGGGTAGTTCAGTAAAAGTCTGAGTGGGAGGATTGTGAGTGAAATTCATCCGGCATTGCAGAATGTATACTCAAATATAAATTAATTTTAAGATGTAGCGAAGATTCGCTAACGGATTCCATTTGATCCATTTCTTTTAAGCCCAGTGGCTACAGACAGAAACCTGGCTTGGTTTCCAGTCCTGAGAAAACAACAATGACCCTGCTCATATCATTTAAAGTGGAAGGGCGATTGTTGCATTTCATCAAGTGACCTCCACCAGGAAGGTTATTTTATCTCCAGTTTGTGTGTTAGCAAAACGTTTTATGTAGATTGTCAATTTTTTTTCCCTTTTTTTTAACCAAAGGCAGGGTTTTGGACAAGGAAGACTTCATGAGATTTTGGTGATGATCCGGATCAGTTTCTGGATCCAGGAAGTTTTTTAAAAGATTCTTTAATGTTGTAAGCTAGAATGATTTTGAAGTGATTTATTGCTGCAGGCCCAGTAGGGGGTGCTGTGAACTTCCTGTTTTTTAATTGGCTTGGCAGAGTCCTTTGCCCTTGATAATGGGTGGGACGTTTTAAGATTCACTTCCACGGCGGTTATGCATTTTTGGTGCTGGTTTGGTTTGTTTGGCTGCCTGTTTGCTAGCAACTTCATGTAAAAAGAGTTATGAACAGGTTTTGATTTTGTTAAATTTATTTTTTACTTTTAGTCCAAGTACCACTCCATTAGATTTGGGTAAGGATCCAGGTAAGGTTCTGAATGCAGTAATTTTTTAAAGGTTGTTTAACATTTTGAGATTAGACGTGAAGTGTGGTATCACAGCAGGGGGTTCTATGTTATTTTGTTCGGCTTGGCAGAGGTTTGTGCTCTCCGAGTGTTCTTGTTGATGGGTGTGACCTACTGATTATTTTCTCTATACATCATGTAAAAATTTCCTCCTGATTCACTGGAGTCCACTTCAAATAAAAATAAAGCAACAGCCTTTCAGAATATTCAGTTGAATTGTTACTTATTGCCTCCACTAAGGGAGAAGCTATATGATTGGTTGTGCGTGTGTGTGTCTGTGACCACGATAACTCGAAAAATAATGTACGGATTTCCACAAAATTTTAACCAAATGTGAGTCTTGGGCCGACAAAGAACTGATCAAAATCTGGATCCAGGATGGTTTTAAAGTGTTTAATTGTGTGAAAGGGCAAGGAAATGGAAATTACCCAGAATGCAGCAGGATAAAAAAAAAATACAGAGCTTAAAAATAATTGTGTCACCAGGCTGCACCGTAATTCTACATCATCTGTCAGTATAACCCATGTAAAGACCAGATTGCACCACCTTAGTGGAGGTCTGCACTCTCTGAGCCCATTTTTAGTTTCAACAAGATTCTTTTTTTCGAATCAGTCAAACAGTTGATAAAGTTTTGAAATTCTAACTTGAACACACAGGAACAGTATACATACACATGCTTTAATTCTATGATGAAGCCTAGTACATCTGTTAAGCTCACGTTTTGCTTACTGACGAGCATACGGTATAAAAATGAATGTGTACGTCTCAGAATGCTAACTGTTATTTGTTTATTCACAGACGACTCTGGCCCACATCATCGCCAGCTCCAGTAAAAAGAATGGCACGGCGCGCTTCGTGCCTCTCTCAGCTACCAGCACGTCAACGAGTGAGGTGCGAGAGGTGATCAAACAGGCGCAGAACGAGCTCCGACTCTGCAAGAGGAAAACCATACTGTTCATCGATGAGATCCATCGCTTTAACAAATCCCAACAGGTCAGTTACATCTAGGGGGTGAGGTGATTTATTTATTTGTTTGTTTATTTTACTTAGGAAACAGTGTTGTTGAACAAAAATGCAGTTCATATCATTATCTTATGTAAAAACTTTACCCAGATTTGAGTATAAATGCACTGGGTATAAAGGCGTCGTGTTGTAAACCATCCACTATGTGATAATAAATTAGTATTTGATATTCAGTCCCCTCCTTGAATCGCCACCTTGCCGTGGTGGAGGGGTTTGGGTGTTTTAATGATCCTAAGAGCTGTGTTGTTGGGAGCATTATGCCCCTGGTAGGGTCACCCAAGGCAAACAGGTCCTAGGTGAAGGTCCAGTCTAAGCACAGTTCAGAAGACCCCTATGGATAGAAAACAACAAGTATTCAGTTTCCGTTGCCCGGACACGGGTTACCGGGGTCTCCCCCTGTAGCCAGGCCTGCAGGAGGGGCTCTAAGGCGAGTGCCTGGCAGTCTTCTGCCCATGGAGCCCGGCCGGGCCCAGCCCGAAAAGGAGACATGGGTCCGCCCTCCCATGGACCCACCACCTGTAGGAGGGGCTGTAGGGGTTGGGTGCGTTGTGAATTGGGATTCGTTCCTTGGCTACTGACTCTGGCTCTCGGAACATGGAATGGTTCCTCTCTGGTGGGGAAGGAGTCTGAGCTCGAGGTTGAGAGATACCGCCTAGATATAGTCGGACTCACCTCGACACATAGCTTGGGCTCTGGAAACACCCATCTCGAGAGGGGTGGACCTTATTCTATTCTGGAGTTGCTCATGGGTAGAGGCGGCGAGCCAGTGTGGGCATCCTTGTTACCCCCCGTCTTGGCACCCATATGTTGGGGTTTTCCCTGGTTGATGAAAGGGTAGCCTCCCTCCTCCTTTGGGTGGGGGGGACGGGTCCTGACTGTTCTTTGTGCTTATGCAGCAAGTGACGCTTCAGGGTACGCACCCTTTTTGGAGTCCCTAGGGGGTGTGCTAGAGAGCTTTCCCCCAGGGACTCCCTTGTCGTCATGGGAGACTTCAACTCCCATGTGGGTAACAACAGTGTGACCTGGCGAGCTGTGATTGGTAGGTACGGCCTCTCTGATCTGAAACCTAATGGTGTTTCATTGTTGGACTTCTGTGCTCGTCACATTGTCACAGTCCATCACGAACACCATGTTCGAACATAAGGGTGTCCATGAGTGCACTTGGCACCAGGACACCCTAGGCCGCAGTCCGATGATTGACTTTGATTTTGTAGTCGTGTCATTGGACTTGTGGCCGCATGTTCTGGACACTCGGGTGAAAGGAGCTGAACTGTCAACCGATCACCACCTGGTGGTGAGCTGGCTCTGATGGCGGAGGAGGCCACCCTCCAGACCTGGCAGGCCCAAGCATGTAGTTAGGGTCTCCTGGGAACGTTTGGCGGAGTTTCCTGTCAGAAGGGCCTTCAACTCCCATCTCAAGCAGAGCTACAACCAGGTCCCAAAGGAGGCAGGGGACATGGAACCAGAATGGGCCATGTTTCGTGCCTCCATTACTGAGGCGGCAGCCCAAAGCTGTGGCCAGAAGGTCATCAGTGCCAGTTAAGGTGGCTCAGGCCACGGTGTGGTGCTTCGGGCATGTCCAACCGGGAAGAGACCCCGGAGTCGACCCAGAACACACTGGAGGGAGTATGTCTCTCAGCTAGTCTGGAAGCACCTCGGTGTTTCCCCCGGAAGAGCTGGAGGAAGTGGCTGGGGAGAGGGACGTCTCGTGACCATATTTTATGAAATATAAGCGAGCTTGTATGACTTCTTTCACTTGTCATAAAATTAGACTCATATATTTATATGATTAAACCCATATGTGTGTGTAGATATATGTATATGTATATGTGTGTGTGTATATTTATGTAGTTTATATATAAAATGTGCCTTCGGTTGAAAACCATCCTGAACCTTTCAACATCCAGAAACATGTACAGTCAATTGTTTGGTACTTCTCTACATTATGACGTCCATAGATGTATCACCAGTAGGGGTGCCCCATTTTCTCCCAAAAATGTATATGTTATACTGATGCAGACGCCTTATGAAAGATTTTAATCACAGCCAAACCTGTTTAGAGATGTCCAGCGTTTTACACAGAAACGATCGTACATGCCACAGATTTGTTAGGAATATGTTTGTAGAAATATCTATGAGATGAAAAACTGGGACTAGACAAATATCAGTTGACAAAACACTCACTGTTATCCAGCAACTTGATCAAACTGGAACATTCACATTTCCAGATTCTTTAGATTGATTTTACAAGTACATAAAAGTGCTGCCGTGAGTGTGAGGTTGTTTAGGATTTCTTAGGATTTCTCACACAAAACAGCGACCTGTAGTTTTACACATGTGTTGATATTCTCAAGTTGACAAAAATAGCATATTGTTGAAAGTATGAATATTTATGAGTATGAATGTCTTCATTTTGCCTATTTCCTTCACAGTCAGATATTGTAAAATCACAGAAATTTCCAAACTGGCAACCTGTATAGCAATACACAGTGAATTTCCTTATCACACTCAGCCACGTTACCCTACAGCCTCAAAACATTGGGTGTACTCCCTCACTCACCTTTCATGAGGGTCCAGACTGTAGATGTTCAGGAGCTTTTTCTCTTTCCCTATCATCTTCTTCTCGTCAGGACACATTTCTGCCTCACGTGGAGTGCGGGACGATCACGCTGATCGGAGCGACCACGGAGAACCCGTCATTCCAGGTGAACAGCGCTCTGCTGAGCCGCTGCAGGGTTCTGGTCCTCGAGAAGCTGAGTGTGACGGCGGTGAGCTCAATATTGCGCCGGGCCGTGGATTCACTCGGGCTGATCGTGTTGCCAGATGAATGTTCAGGACCGGATTGCTCTTCAGAGTAAGTGTGGTTTCTTATCACTTCGTTTGTAGACTTCAAGCTGGCCCGCCTAGCTCTCTCAGAAATATTTCTCTGATCACTGATTGGCTGGAAGGGCGTTTAAGGCTTTGCAACGTTCCTCATTTGGGGGTTTTTATTAACTGAAGCCGGAAGGATTCCTCCATACCCCCCTCCCTGTCGTTCCACTCTGGTAGCTGGAGAGTTGTGTGTGTGTGAGAGATGGATAAGAAGAGACAGTTGGCAGGTGAACAGAGGCGAGTGTCAGGTTTTCGGATGATCCCAGCTCCATGGAACACCCGCAGTAAACACCATGTTGTTTGCAGTTGCCAGTGTGTTTTTCTCTGCTATCACAGCAACTCTTCTTTAAAGGTCAGATATATGGCGCAACTAATAAGGCCCAGCATGCCATGACATGCTAGTGTGCCCAAAAATTAAAAATCTATGAAAGCCTTGTGTTTACGGCCAGCACAAACAACCCAGAGGCAAAACATAAGCATGCATGTTTAACATATGTATATCTGGTGTCGTCTAACGCTGTTATTTATGGGTCAAAAATGGGAAAATTTCTCGCTTTAATCAGATAAATGTATACAGAGACCGGACATAAGTAAATAAACCCCCAGAATTTCAGATTAGAAAATGTTATTTGCTGCTCGAAGAAGAGGCTTGCGTCTTGCCGCTCAGCCATAATAGCCCATTTGATAAGGATAGCGCGTAACAGTTTTTCAGCTGGTTGAGGTGTCTTTTGCAATGTCTGCAGCCTTGGAACGGGGATTTTTCTCCACTGCTTTCTTCACGGAGTAAAGGCATCTTTCTGATGGTCCAGGTCAAACTGGTCGTGGATCCCTGGTGGTCTTATCTTCACTGTTGAGCTGCACAATCACTCGGTTTACCGTTGACAGAGGAATATTCAAATTGTCGGCTATTAGTCGCTGGCTGATGCCACCCTCTGAATGACCCAAAATTCGACCTTTCTGAAAATCTGACAATTCTTCAGCTCCTGGAGTGCGAGACATGCTTGTGTAACTTTAGCACAACTAGTGCACCTTCATACAGCAGTTTGACTAGTGTTCATTAAATTTAAGTCATTAATTTGTCAGATTTTCTGACCCCTCAAGTCATAAGTGGAAAATTCTGAGATAATTTTGATTCCTAAGTTGGGAAATCCTTCAGCCTTTCACCGTAATGGAAAAGAGGACAGGGTCAGTAATGGATGGTACGTAATTCTTTATTTTTTACAGTGCAACTGTTATTAGCTGTTGCTTGTGTACTTAATTTTATTCTGCAGTTTATGTTCATTTTACTTCAGCTAGAAAAATTGTTTGCAGTTAAAATAAGGAAGTGGTTCCCATTTGAACAGGAACGTTAACCTCCAGTCTGCCAATTTTTATTTTGCTCCGACAACAAAGCACTTGAACAGGACATACGGGTCATAATTCCGGCTTTCTAAGTGGGAAGTAGGATCCTCAGACTTGCACAAGACAGTATATTATACACTTTTAATTTGGTTTTAACCTTTTTAGGTTTTTTAGGAGGTATTGGTTTGAGTTAGGAATCATTTCTGTAATAGTTAAGGTAAAAAAAAAAAAAAAAAAAAAAACCACTTAGCTTCTAAACCCTGCTGTATCATTGCTCAAAGTCAGCAGCCGGTCCAGAAGTGTTCATGGGTACACAGTGGCCATCATTAATTATCAGTAGCAGTTTGTATTTAAGAAGCTGATTTTAGAAGTACGTTTTATTCCCAGCACAGTATTAATGGGTACACTGTGATCATCATCAGATATCAAGTACAAGAAGCAGTTTGTATTTAAGAAGCTGACTGTGTTACTATCTTAGACTGTGTTACTCTTATTAGAAGTTATTCTCCTACTGAAATGACCGGCTACAGAAGTGCTTGTTTGCTGATTGATTATGCTCTGTCAGTTTTAAGAGCGTTCCGAGTTCACACAGGAGCAGGAATGTGGCCGGATTCTTGGCTTTGTTTTGGCACATGTCATCTCCCTTACGCTCCCGTACGACCCAGTGCTTTGAACTTTGTGCTGTTTGTTGGTGGAAAAATGCAATGAGCTGTTGATTATTTTAAAACAATAAGAATACAGTGTATTGGGATTGGGCGGCACCGCGGCGTAGTGGTTAGCAGATCCACCCCACATAAAAAATGTTGTGGGCTTGAGTCCTAGGCTTGGTGGTTTCTCTGTGGATTTTTGCATGTTCTCCCTGTGCTTGCATGGGTTTCCTCCAGCTAATCTTGTTTCCTCCCACAGTCCAAAGACATGCACATCAGGCTAATTGGCTGTTTCAGATTGCCCTGCGATGGAACTGCTCCGGGTGTACCCCACCTTCGCCCAGTGTCGGCTGATAGGCTCAAGTCTCCCTAAGACCCTAATCGTAGGATTATACAGTTCGGCAAATGAGAGTCTTGGGATTGTGTTACTACAGGTCAGGATCATCCATAAGGTGTTGTGGGGGTTTTTTAAGCATAAGCTAAAATGAATATATCAACCCTGACCTGCCTTCCACAATAAATTATTCCAGCTAACACTGAGCGAAATCTCAGTGAGCATTTAGTTTCCCTTCCCAAGAAATAAAGATATGAATGGACTGGACTGGGAGACTTTGGTTTGAGCCTCATGCCTGGCGAAGGTGTTCCTGCGTGGAGTTTGAATGTTCTCCCTTTGCTTGTGTGGGTTTCCTCCAGGTGCTCTGGTTTCCTCCCACAATCCAAAGTCATTGACGTTGGGCCCATTGGATATTATCGATTGCCCCTATGAATGGTTGTGTATATCTGTGTTGCCCTGTGATGGCAAGCCGTTCAGGGTGTACAGCGCCTTTGCCCGGTGTCGACCGGGATAGGCGCCAGACTCCCCACGACCCTAAAGCAGTTTAGAAATTTAGATGAGAAGGAAGGAATGAAAGAATGAAAGTTTTCTTCCTCATAATATGAATAGTTTAGTGGAGGAGAAGAATCCATTCGGTGGTGGTGGTGGATCTGGAGGCTCTACTGGGAGCCCTGGGCGCAAGCTTGGAATACACCATCCAAGAGAAGTTCCTCACTCGCATCTAGGGGCAAATTAGAGTCACCAATAGATCAAGTTGCATGTTTCTGTGATGTTGGAGAAAACCAGCAAACCACGAGGAAATCCACACCAGCCAGAGCCAGCTGGATCGTGAAAGTGGAAGTAAAACAATCTTGGAATTGAAGCACCCTTATCCCTAATTATGGGCCCAACTCTAAAAAAAAAAGGGTGAGCAGACCCTCCCCAGCATTGTGTTCCCTACTCAGCGAACCAAAAAAAGAACTTTAGCTTACAAATGTTTTGCAGCTGTTTGCGAAAAAATGAATTCAACCCTAAAAGTTGTTTGTGAACTGTTTTTCAACCTTTTACAAACCCAGATGAAAGCAAAAAAGTAACTTGCTGCTTCGAAGATACTAGCTTTACACTTGTGTTTAAAAGTAAACCACTGGGCTCCCATCGACACGGTGCATGACTACCAGCCTGGAGATCGCAAGTTCTCATCATCCGTGACTGGGAGTCTATGGGAACTAATCGACTGAGCTCTCACGGGAGGGAGGAATGGCATACGCTCCTCTGTCACTCACAGCGATCACCAGCCAATCCATGGGGGTCTGCGAGCTCATTTGTACAAAAGGGGTGGGTAGCGCTTTCCTGCCGGGTGTGTTAGGCCGCCTCCAGCAGTTCGTAAAGAGGCAGGTGGCAGCGTTGCAGGTCACAGGGGGCGTGTGCATGCTTACGCCCCTCACTGGTTGGTGGTGATCGTATGTGATAGGAAGGCAACACTTGACAGGTGCAAAACTGGATACAACTAAAATCGGGGGGAGAAGGTAAACTACTCATGCGTGCTTTGAGCACAGGGTTCGAATATTATTAGGGGGAAAAATATGAATCGAAATTAATTGAAGAAGCTTTGCTGTCCATCATGAGCTTTAAATACACACCAAGTTTTCGGCTGTGGTTTCTGCACTATTGGCTTATCCACGAGTCTGGTTCTGACCCACTTCCTAAATCTGCTAATGTTTTGATGAGATTAGGGGTCACCCGAGACCCAGCCGGGTT
>JAQMYF010000010.1:20921215-20929676 GCA_030014195.1 Neosilurus mollespiculum | reverse complement strand
ATATATACAGTCCTTGAAAAGTCTTGTCTCCTGTGGACATTCATCATTCATGTATAAAAGCTCATATTTCACGAACCTATTAACCAATTTTAATCAACTTTGCCTTACATTAATCCTACAAGTATACAGACTGTTTTGTGAAAGCAACAGGAAATTGTACATTTATTTATACTTTTTACAGTATACTTTTTACAGTCTTGTCGCAATCATGTAACATCAAATTCTGGATCAAAGTAACTAGTAAATTAGTAAAATATAACTAGTAAAATTAGTAAAAAATAATGAAAAGTCATTGATTAACTAAATGTACATAAAATACAGTTATTTAAGCAGCTTTCAGTCAACTTATAAAATCTTCTTGCAAAAACTGTAGAAACCTTCAAAATCTCCTAAAAGCAAATGAAAATAATTTGCAAGCAGTAGTAAGAAATTTCAGACCTCCTTGGTATCACATAGGTAAGCTCGGTCATGTAAGGAAAACTATCCACAAAACAACTGGCTGCACAAAAGTTGTAGTTCGCCTCCTGATGACTCCCTCAAAAGCTTCATTAGGACTCATAGCTAGGAATGTCTGCTTTTGAAAGAACTATACATATTTCTTCCAGTGGTCACCATCCACCATACACCATACCAGTCATATACAAGACCCAGAGTTCACCGAAGAGCCAGTCATGTATGAAAGTGAAACATCATGGCATCAGTATCACAAAGCTATGTAAGATGGGTGGTAACATTACCAGCCACAAATATCAACAGATTATTGCTTCTCATTATGTTTCTAACCTACAGGTGGCTCAGATTTCTCACCATAGGGTTGGTAGCAGGGTGTTTTCTGACCATTTGATGAATGAGCTGCACTCTAAAATAGCTTACTTATGTATTAAAAATGGATTACAAGTGTCTTGGGCCATCATGACAAGCACCTGGGAGTCTGGTACGATCATGGCCATGTCTGCAGAGGAATTTTTCAAAACGATGTTATATTTGATACAGTATTATATATTTAGTTATAAACAAGGCCATGTGATTATTTTTCTGTAATAAATATCGTCTTGAAAGTGAAATTAAGTCCTTGTAACAAGACTTTTGTCCAGGCAAAAGCATGAATGTTTATATTTAAAAAGCTGTAAAGATTAGAAGAAATTTCTTTCCTTTGCTGCTACCACATATTATTCAGTACCATCAGAGGGTTATTTTAAGTCATAGTTGATGAAAATCGGCTTATGGGTTGGTGCGATATGTGCTTTTATACATGAATGTCCACATGTGCAACAAGACTTTTGTCAATGAATACACACACACACACACACACACACACACAGTGGCTTCCAAAAGTACCATACCCCTTGAACTTTTCATCATGTCACAGCCAAAAAATTAAATTTATTTTATTTATGACAGACCAACACAAAATTGCACATAATTGTGAAGTGGAAGGAAAATGATACATGGTTTTCAATTTTTTGTACAAATAAAAATCTGTGTGGTGTGCATTGGTATTCAGCCCCCTTTACTCTGATACCCCTAAATAAAATCCAGTGTACCCAGCTGCCATCCGAAGTCACCTAATTATTAGAGTCCACCTGTGTGTAATCTAATCTCAGTATAAATACAGCTGTTCTGTGGAGGCCTCAGAGGTTTATTAGAGAACATTAGTGAACAAACGGCATCACGAAGCCCAAGGAACACACAGATCATAGATAAAGTTGGGGGGAAGTTTAAAAAAAAAAAGAATGGAGCACTGTTCAATCCATTATCCGCACAACTGCAAACCTATCAAGACATGACTGTCCACTTAAACTGACAGGCCGTTAATCGACACTCTCCACGATCTCCATGATTTGAGAGAACCATGATGAGTGTGGGGGGTCATGGGATCGAATCATGATGATCTTGAAGGAACCTGGTGGATTTGTGATGATAGCGCTGATCGTGGCAAAACTTTTATTTGTCAAAAATTTTCCCACTATCATTATGAGGCATTACGATTTGATGCCGTTATACAAAGTGGGAAGCGTGATTGAGCACAGTAGAGCTTAACAGACCTTAACAGACCTCAACAGAGCATAACAGACCTTGATGGGTGTATTGCAAACTCATGTATGTATTGACAGACAAGGGATATGTGCCAATGACGTTGTCATTCAGCTGTGTATGAATCCTTTGCTTTTAACCTTTTCCCTTTCTCTGGTTGGTGACGTAGTTCCTGTTTTGTCAGCGAATGTAAGTTGCTCTGGATAAGGGCGTTTGCCAAATGCCAAAAATGCAAATGTAAATCTTTTCAAATCACATGCCGGCAGCTGCTTGTTGGCGTTTTAACCTCTATGTTCTAATCGGTGTATAAACAAGCTCCATTTAGTCCACAACGCCGGCAACAGTCCTTACTAGAACCAGAAGATATGAGCACATCACCACATATTATCTACAATGTACTGGCGCACAATTAAATTTTGATTAAAAATGAAATGCTACTTTTAACCTATAAAGCTAATAAGAGGAATATTTGTCGGGCCGGTAATTTTTTTTTGTTTGTTTGTTTGTTTTTAGACTTGACAGATCATAAAAAGTCACCAATGTTTTTAATTCAAGCTTGGTTATTGTCTAATTCAAAGTTACTGAAGTTCTTTCGTTATTTACACCTCCACCAGGTATACAATATTACTCCAAATCACTGTATCATACAGTGTAGAGGTGAACTGATTAAGAGCATTGCTCAAGGGCCCAACAGTGGCAGATTTGTGGTACTTGGGATTAAACCCCTCCTTCTGATCGGTAACCCAAAGCTTTCAAAGGATAGATAATATGCTTCTTCCACCTTTTTGGTGTCCCATGGAGTGCTGGACCTTCTAATTATCTGCCCCCCCTGAAGAGGAGTATCCTTGCCCAACTCGGGCTGCACACTAAGTGTCAAGCTTTCAGATGACCAGGGCAGAATATGATAAATAGGAGGAGGAAGCCAAACAGGCCATGTACTAACAAAATCTACTCTTGGGGCTGCTGTGTCACCATGACTCCTCCCTGGTCCTCAGTATAGCATGTACCTCTGCAGTAACACACAGCTTCTGCTTGGGGTATGTGGTGATAATTTTGAAGACAGTAATGTCATCAGTACACTTCAA
Source organism: Neosilurus mollespiculum (assembly GCA_030014195.1). Lineage (NCBI taxonomy): Eukaryota > Metazoa > Chordata > Actinopteri > Siluriformes > Plotosidae > Neosilurus > Neosilurus mollespiculum. The sequence goes on along the minus strand of JAQMYF010000010.1, from coordinate 20,926,557 downwards.
TGGTTCAAATGTTAAATTTGTAACAAATGAGCTACAGATGATTGCGCCTTTTCTCACACCACTGTTTATTTTGATATATCTGATGAGCAAGCACTTGTAACATGTAATAAGATACTTTTTGAGGCATTGTAAATGTTTCTAACTTTGTTTTTATTTATTAGTGTAGAGTTGCCCAGTAACACATCAGAGATGATGATGCCTCTGTTCCAACTCCTGTTATTTACAGGTAAGAAAGCAGATCATTTGTGTTTGTGTGTGTGTGTGTGTGAGAGAGTGTGTGAGAGAGAGAGAGATGACACCCATTTTTTAACTCAACTGAGATATTGGTCAGCAGACAGTGTGTATTAAAATAATCAGATCCCAGCTCCAGCTCCTCCCATCAGATAGTAATCTTCAGATCATGAATTATATAATTTGTATAAGCCTGGGTTTCCCTTGCAGACATTTTGCCTCCGCTACCAGTCCTGGGATAAGCGGAGAAAAATGAATGAATAGCACTTTCTACTCTATCCTAAAACTGGGTATAGATTTATATTTCTAATGAACCAACCTGAATAACAGTGAAAAAGAAAAGTGGAAATGTTGATATCAACCAGACAAAACAGTACCCAGCATATATTCGTCTTTCCCATACGACCTTAACTATACCATGACTACACCATGTATATAAGACAATATTATGAAATAAGAAATAAGTCAGGGGGAATTTCTCAAACATTTTAAAATCTCATCCACAGGCATTGTCCCTTTTGTCCTTTCTGCCTACCATAAGTACTATCTGATCCAGTACATGAAAACATGGGATGGTGCCAAGGCTTACTGCCAAGCCACACACACCAACCTAGCTATCATCCAAAGCAGCGATGACATGATCGAACTTCAAAAGGAAGCGCAGAACCACAATTTTAATTCAGAAGCTTGGATTGGACTGTAGAATGACATCAACAGCTGGCACTGGTCCTTCAACAATAAGCCGCCAAGCTACAAAGATTGGGGGTGGAGGCAGCCTGACAACTCTCATGGGCATGAAGAATGTGTTATAGGGGGTCTTAATATTATTGGTTATTTTGACTGGTATGATATGCCCTGTAAAACTTTGATGCCTGTTCTCTGCTATGATGGTGAGGAGAAATATATGGTATATAATTAATATACATTTTTTGGGTTTTTTTTGTTTAGTTTAACAGCAGTTGCTTAAAGAGAGTGTCACACAAAAGATTAAATGCAATTTAATCCTACATTTAAATATTTCATGCAGTTTGGAGAATGTTTAGCATGTCTGATACAGGTTAAATTACAAGGTGTGTTCCCGAGTGGCTTTAAGATTTTGGTAGACGCCAAGCATTTGGTAGATGCCCTTATCTACAGTGACTTACATTTTTTAACTCATTTATACAACATAGACCTTGAGGGTTAAGGGCCTTGTTGAAAGGACCAACAGCAGCAGCTTGGTGGTACTGGGACTTAAAACACCAATCTTCTGATTAGTAACCCAGAGCCCTAACCAATGAGCCACCACTGCTGCATGCGGCTGGTGCACACAGCCATCTTCTGGGAGGGACGGTGTACGCTCTCATCCCTGTCAGTCACATGTGACACCAGCCAATAATGGGCATCTATTATCTAATTCATACAAGAGTATTGGCCAAGCGTTTTTCTGTGTGGAGTTTTCTTCCCATGCTTTTGTGGGTTTCCTCTGGGTACTCTGGTTTCCTGCCAGAGTACAAACAACATGCACCCTAGGTCAACTGGCTAAAAAGGAATTTAAACAATGAAACATTTCTTCTACAAACCTTACACGTCCCTAATGAGCAAGTATGCGGCGATGGTGGCAAGGAAAAACTCCCTCAGTTGAAACGAGGAAGAAACCTTGAAAGGAACCAGACTCAAAAGGGAAACCCATCCTCATTTGGGTGAAACCAGATAAAAATACGAACCATGTAAGAGAAACTTCACTACAGTCCAACATGTAGTCCGGTTGGTTATACCACAACTGTAAGTCCTAAATCATTTTAGCAAAAGAGTTTATATCACCAGCAGTGAAAAGTCATCTTCACAGTCTTCAAGTGCACATCTAGGTCCATATGGATCATCATCAGCAGGAGCGAGGGGCTTCCAAGATGAGAACTCCAGCCTGCAGCAGCACACCAGGACGGACCACAGAACTTAGAAAGCAGTAGCAGGATCAGGATCACAGGATCAGGATGGGAAGGCTGGCAAACACTGGGCAAAGGTGGGGTTCACCCTGAACAGATCGGCAGTCCATCATAGGGTCAACACAAACACAACAATTCACACTTATACCTAGGGAAAATCAAGAATATCCGATTAGCATAATATGCGTATGTTTGGATTGTGTGAGAAATGAAAAACAAGGCACCCACAGGAAACCCACACAAGCATGGGAGAACATGCAAACTGCAAAAAGAAATGCCCTCCCCAGGCACAGGGCTCAACCCCAGGACTTTATTGCTGTGAGCTGAACGTGCTGATCACAACACCTCCATTCCAGCCCGGATTAATTATACAGTATAAGGAATGCAAATATGTTTTTACTTGCAGTCCCCTTCTAGTTGTTATCACTGCTATATTGATTTTATTAATTAAATAAGTACAATTTATTTTAGATTTACTTGAGGTCGAAACAAACCTGTATAGCAGCTGATAAATAAACTGAACTTAAATTAGTTGGGTTGAGCTAATAATACTTTGTTAGTTTAACATGAAGTGTCTGATTGAATTGCAGAGGTACATTAAGAAGAGTTTCAGAAATTGAAGCAGAAAAATCATATTTTAAAATATTTCTTGAGCTTAAACAGAATGAATAATGTTGTTGTTGTTGTTGTTGTTAATGATGTTGTTATAGTAGTTGTGGTTTTCTATTAATTTTTTGTGTGCGTGTATGTATATATATATATATATATATATATATATATATATATATATATTGTAGACATTGCTCCAGCCAGGTACATTCAGATCTCTAAAAGGATGAACTGGTCCGATGCTCAGACGTACTGCAGGCAGTATCACACAGACCTAGCCATCATCAAAGATTTTGATGAAACTTTAGCTGCAAAGAGCACTGCATCAGCTGATTTGTGGATAGGTCTGTTCAGAGACTCCTGGAAGTGGATAGATAAGAACACGTTCACTATCCAGTGGGGTCCTGGGCAACCTGATAATTTATTTGGAAATGAAAATTGTGGGATTGTTAGGAATGGCCAAGTATCTGATGCTGTATGCTCTGTCGCAAGGCCATTCTTCTGTTACTCAGGTGAGTTAAAGTTATAATTGGTCTCGTCTACAGACCAGCTTAAAGTAATTTTTAAAATTAAACAATATTAGTTTTGTGTGTGTGTGTGTGTGTGTGTGTGTGTCTGGATTCAGATATCACAGGAAGAAAACATACCATAAAGGTGAAAATCCAATCCAAACATGATGTAAATGATCCTGCATTAAGGCAGCCATCTTGGAGAAGGTGAGTCTCATTCTTTCAAAAGGCCTGTTTGTAATATACATTACAACAGCAGGACTTTACACTTAAATTCATCATCTCCCACAGCATTTTCATAACAAGAACACAGTGAGTGCAAACCTCTGCTAAGCTTAGCTAACCCTAATACAAACCAAAATGTTGAAAAATAAATAAATAAAGGTCCTGTCTCCTAATGTTAAAGAATCCTTTTACAAATTCCTGGATCCAGAATTTGATCAGGATCATCTCCATCATCTAATGGAGTTTTTCTTTGTCCAAAGCCCTAACTCTGGTAGAAATTCGAGAAAATAAATAATAATAAATCCTGCAAAGTTCAACCACCACCTCCCCGTAGTGCAGGTTGGGCAACGGGGGCATGACAGACCAGTCACGTCTGTGGCTAACGGGGCTCTGACAAATCATCAATATGATGAGTGAAACAAATAAAAAATCATATCCCACGGGTCAACAAGGAACGCGTCATTCAGTGGGGAACCAGGCTGTTGGCAAAAAGTGTACTACTGGAACAAACTCCGGCCACCCCAAGGCACCTGAACAGCTAAACAAAGAAACCCTTCAGCCAGCCACCCAGGAGGTTCAACATGAAGCAAATTAAGATGAAGAAAGATGAAACAAATGGACATGGGGAAGTATAAACAAGTAATGGAAGCATAAATCACAGCTCAGCTCAAACCATCGAGTAGGAGCAACACCAATCAGACATACACGATATGGAGAAGTGCTAACCCTACATCAAGACCAAATATCAACGCCAACAAACTTGCAACCCCCTTGATAGTCACCTATGAAGAAGGCTCATTTACCATCAGACCAATCAATGTATGCAGTGGAATCTTCCAAGGAGACTCTCACTCCATTATTGTTCTGCTTGTGTCTGGCTCCACTCAGTAGTATGTTGAACAACACTGGACATGAATATGAAATACAAGGCCATTAAACAACCCATCTTTTCTACATGGACGATCTTAAGATCTTTGCCAAGAATGACAACCAACAGGAAAGTTTACTACAGACAGTCAGGACATTTAGTGATGTTATCAACAAAGAATTTGGGCTAGACAAGTGTGCAAAGGCTACCTTCAGGAAAGAAAAACTCACAGTAACATCAGATATGCAACTTGACATCAATACCTGAACTGGAGAATGAAAATTCAATTCGACCAATTGAATTGAATTGAATGCGGCCAACAAGATCAAAGCAATAAACACCCTAGCTGTACCCGTGGTAACATACAGTTTTAACATCATCAACCTGCAACTGAAATTGAAAGAGATAAATAAGTTAGATACAAAGACAAGAAAATTACTTACTGTGGAAAGAATGCACCACCCCAAAGTCGATGTGGAAAGAATATACCTGCTAAGAAAAATCGGACTCTCCCAACTTGAATTGTCCTACAAAACAACAGTGATTGGCCTCAATGCCTATGTCGAAACAACCGATGATGATTTGCTGAAATCGGTGCACCAATATGAGAAAAACAAGCTGTACTATGTGACATAAGAAGCCAGGAATGATGAAGAAAGACCAGTAACAAGTCACCAAGTTTTCAAGAGGCAAAGAATTGTGATCTGAATAAAATGAAAAAAGAAGAAAAAAGCCAATGCATGGACAGTGACACAACAGAGTCAAGAAACCTTATGTGGAACAAGAACAGACACATCAGTGGCTACAAAGTGCCACCAGAGCCTAGTTACACGGTCATACCCTCACAGAATCATCAAAGATGGAACAGACCTCAAATGCAAATTATGCAACCAATACAAGGAGACTACTGACCACATAGTCTCAGGCTGGCCTTCACTTGCAAAAACAAAATACATCCACAGGCACAACAGGGCA
>JAQMYF010000010.1:20889660-20904632 GCA_030014195.1 Neosilurus mollespiculum | reverse complement strand
GTTTAGGCATGAAGGGAGACAGTGAGACAGATGTTTAGGCATGAAGGGAGACAGTGAGACAGATGTTCAGGTATGAGAAGGGAGACAGTGAGACAGATGTTCAGGTATGAGAAGGGAGATAGTGAGACAGATGTTCAGGTATGAGAAGGGAGACAGTGAGACAGATGTTCAGGTATGAGAAGGGAGACAGTGAGACAGATGTTCAGATAGGAAGCGAGACAGATGTTCAGATAGGAAGCGAGGCAGTGAGACAGATGTTCAGATAGGAAGTGAGGCAGTGAGACAGATGTACAGGTATGAAAAGAGACAGCAAGACAGATGTACAGGTGTGAAACGGGAGAGTGAGACAGGTGTGAAACGGGAGAGTGAGACAGTGAGTTAGGTGTGAATTGCTGCAGGATAAATAAACACTAAAAGTTTGTTCCATTGTTTATGCATTAAAAGGAGCAGGACGATCCGACCCCTGACCTCGATTTAGTAACTGATGTAATTGATCACATTCACACTCATGGCGAGCCAGGTAAACATAACACACACTACTTCATTCTGCTTCTGTTGTAACATCACACTCGGGTATATTCTGTGAGTCCTGTCCCACTTTGTTTCTTCTTTCCCTGTTTTTTTTTTTTTTTTTCCTGCACTGTACAGGTGCGGTGTTGTGTTTTCTACCTGGCTGGCAGGATATCAAAGCCGTGCAGCAGAAACTGGAGGAGAAACAGGCCTTCCAATTGGGCATGCAGCTCATACTCCCATGTAAAAATCTTCATCACTTCACCTTCATCCCCTCTACCTTAATCACACATGAACTATTTCTCTTTAATGTCATATAAAATATATATACAGTCTGTGATCTAACACGGCTCACTAAGCCTTTAACATATACAGTGGAGTGGAATCCAGTGAAGAAACACTGAACTGTTTCACTATTGCAGTGTAACTTGAACATCCTAAAGTCAGTCAGCCTAAAGAACAAGAGTCTGTGAGTCAGTAATGGCTTATAGCATAAAAAAAAAAACAATTCCTGTCTTTTCTCTCTTTCCCCCCCTCTCTCTCAGTGCACTCCAGCATGTCTGTATCAGATCAACAGGTTGTGTTCAAGCGCGCCCCGAAAGGCCGGCGCAAAATTGTCCTGGCAACCAACATCGCAGAGACGTCCATCACCATCGATGACATTGTGCACGTTGTGGACTTGGGCACTCAGAAAGAGCAGAGCTATGATCCCAGGACCAAGGTGAGACCAGTGACTGTTTAAAAGGAGGATAGTGGACTCTGAGCTTAAATATTATATTCTTATTACACGGCTCATTTGAATACTCGATTCTGATTGACCAATCACTGCATCGAGCTGTCCCACTCACTCACTCACTCACTGACTCATTTATTCGTCATAGGACGAATCACTTAGTCCTGCTATTAGAGTGCAGGGAGCCTATCTCTGCCGGCACTGAGCGAAGGTGGGGTGTATGCTGCCAGACCACCGCAGGGCATCACACACACACACACACACACACAACCATTTACACCTATGTATAACAGCCAATTAAGTTAATCTATATAGCTTTGGACTGTGGGAGGAAAGATACAGACTCCGTACAGAAACGCCCGACCCCGGGACTCCAACCCAGGACTTCCTGCTGTGAGGTGGACGTGCTAACCACCGTGCCCCCATCCAGCTGTCTGATATTTTTTAAAACACACCGTTGTTGAGTATAACAGACCCTCGCAATTAGTAGAAGCAATGAAATCATTTTGAAAGCAGTGAAGTCATATAGTATATATAATACTAGTTATATAAAATTGTTGATTTCTTTAATAATGTAATGGGGGGGGCGGTGAAGAGCAAGCTGGTCATTATTGTGAAATAAACCCCTTCAGAGTGATTCAAGATCCATCCACTGTGTGAGTCACTGTACCAGGGTTTATTTGGCTGAACGTAATCCATTACGTTACCTAAACTGAGCTCTGGTGGCGCTGCAGTCAGTTTGTCTGTGAACAGTAGCCTGGCCACACCCGTGCAAGGATTTTTACCAAATTTGGTGGGGACACTACCGTACTTCGGTCCCAGAGATGACCTGATTTTGGAATGTGTAGGCCAGGGGTGTTGAACTCATTTTCACTGAGGGCCCCATCACTATATTGATACTTCGATGGCCAAACAATCACTGACCATGTATCCAAAATGTGCAACCATGAAGGATAATAATAATAATTCCATTTGACCTTGAATCATCTTGTAGAGCCTTCAGTTGAGAGAGTTTTTGGTCACGTCCACGTACTATAGAACGTCATAAGAAGAACTCAAGGGTAATTAAATCCAGCACCCATATCGGTCCCATTTGCTGTATTATCCATGCTGTGTGATGGAGGTACCCTGCACTCGGAGTGTCCCTTCATTTTCATCAACTCTTGACATTTTTTGTATTTGTGTATTCTTTTTTTTTCTGCCATTTTGTACCCAGAGAAGACGTAATCTCGAAATTCTTTCTGCACAGGTCTCGTGTCTGGATACGGTCTGGATCTCTCGCTCAAACGTCATTCAGCGACGAGGGAGGGCGGGTCGATGCCAGCCTGGCCACGCCTATCACTTATTTCCTCGGAAACAATTTGATGCCATGAATACTTTTCCCATTCCAGAGATTCTGCGCACCCCCCTGGAGAGCCTGGTGGTTCAGGCCAAGATCCACAGTCCGAAGAGTAAGGTATGTGCTGTGTGTGGCCTGGGGGAAGGGGTTGGGGGTTTGATGTGTGTTTGAAGAGATGAGTTGTTCATTTGTTTTTGTTTTTGTTACTGTAATACAGGCTGTAGAGTTCCTGTCGCAGGTGATGGATTCTCCAGAACAAGGAGCGGTAAGAGAAGCCGTGAGGATGCTGCAGGAGATCGGTGAGGCAGTGCAACAGTTCAGGGCTCTCGGTGACGTTATCACGAATATCAATCCATGTTGGATGACCTCCACATATTTCTCCCTTTCTGCCTCTGTAGGAGTGTTAGACGTCTCAGAGTGTCTGACTCCACTGGGGGAGCGTGTGGCCTGTATGTCATGTGACCCACGCTTAGGGAAACTCCTGGTTCTGTCCTGTCTTTTCCGCTGTGTTCTGCCCATGCTGTCCGTAGCAGCCTGTCTGACCCGAGACCCGTTTCACAACAGCCTGCAAAACCGTTCTATAGTCAGCAAGGTCACACACATTCATATTCATATTCATGTCCTTCCCATGTAGAGTGGTGCTTAAAAGTTCTGTATTTCTGCATAAACGTGACCCAAAAGTATGTAAAGAGATCTCAAGAAAGAAACACAACAGAAACGGTAAAATTGGTCTTTGGTTAGTCATGTGTGCGTGGCTTAGTTTTTGTAACGATCCTTTAAAAGCATTTTTAAATCAGTTGTACAAGTAAAAAGTGGTCTCTAGAACAGAACATCAGAATTAAATTATATCTATAATGTAACCTGTTATTAATAATTTAAAAAGGTCTTCCTCTCTCCACAGGCTAAACAGTCTCTGAGTGGCTCGAGCTGCAGCGATTATCTGGTGTTCAGTAGAGCGGTACAGGGCTGGCGAAAGCTGCAGGACAGACAGGGACGGCAGGAGTATTTGGACTCGCACAGTCTTTCTGCAGCCAGTCTGCGGTTTATACACGGCAAGTGACTTTCATTCCCCCAGACACGTCTCACTGTACCTCAGTCAAGTGCATCACTGCGTAACACGGGTACACAAACCTGAACAGACCGTATGGTTTTACGCAGCACTGGACAGCGACAGGGCGTTCTCCAGGATCAAACTGTTGTGTGCGGGGTTCCAAAAGAATATTAAAAAATCCCCTTTTCTCATTGGTGTTCATTGAGGCATACGCAATGAATCATCCTTTAAATGCGATAATGATTATTTGCCTCGATATTTATTACTTGATGCGCATTACTTAATTCTAAACGTACTCGTCTGTCAGCTTTACCGAAGAATAAGTAATTACTGTATTAGACATTAGTTATTGGCTCTGTTGCTTTATATTACAAACCCAATGAGATATCGAACTAATTTCATACAATCAAGTCAGATTGGGGTAGCCGTGGAGGGTTTAGAACCGAAACGTTGCTGGTTTGATTCCCCAATCGACACGAAAAATTGCATGCCGCAAGTGTTTGGGGGGGATTGAGCAGCACCATCTTGTTTCTCCACCTTCACAGCTGAAGTGTCCTTGAGCAAGGCGCCTGACCCCCCACACAAATATGGGTTGAGATTAAATAACCTAGCTGGGAGAGAGGCAGTCATAGGCCAGCTGTAGTGAAGGTAGGAGACGGCAGGCGAAGGTCGGAGATCATTCGCAATGTGTAGAGTCTTGGGTTTCGCAGCAGTATTCTTGGTGGAATGATGTCAGTTGTCCAGGTTCCAGAGTCGTCCGTTCATCCTACTAGGGCCTGCACTGGGTGAAGGCAGGGGGCACCCTGAACAGCTCACCAGCCCATTGCAGACCCACGCTAAAATTCACACCTACACTGTACCTAGGGGCAATTTGGAACAGCCCGTTATTTTAACGTGCGTGTCTTTGGACTGTGAGAGTCTGGTTGTCATTTGAATATTATAGCTGTGTTTGGATTTCTCTCTCTCTGTGCATGTGCAGGTTTAACACAGCAGTTCAGTGAAAATCTGGCGGAGGCGGAGCTAGTCGCACACTCCGCCGAGTGTCTCCGCCCTTCATCGCTGCTCAACCAGCACAGCAATAACGAGGAGCTTCTTAAAGCTGTGCTCCTGGCAGGGTTTTACCCCAACCTCATTCAGGTATCTCACCCACCAATACCAATGTGATTAAATTACAAATAATAAGCTGAATGTGTTCTTATCCTCATGGTGCTATTTTCAGGTGAAGAGAGGTATTGTAAGCAAAGGGGGCAGGTTTCGTCCCAACGACCTCTCTTACCGCATGCAGAGTGGCCCTGTGTTGCTCCACCGCTCTTCCGTCAACAGGTAATCCTGTTAAAACTCTGCACTAATCTGCTACATATTTGTTAGCTATAAGTCATCTGCAGTGTATCCTGTACGGAGATACTTATATCTGCTGGAGCTAATCTGAGCTGACATCAGGCAGGAGGTGGGGTACACCCTCGACAGGTCACCAGTCTGTTTCATGGCTAACACAGAGACCGGCAACTTAGATAGGGCAATTTAGAGTGGACAGCTGACTTAACCTGCTTGCCTTTTGTACTGTGGGAGGAAACTGGAATACCCAGAGGCATGAGGAAATCCTGCAGATTCCATACAGTATTTTTTATTTTTTTTGCTTTTTTTGCCACTGTCACAAGCACACCAGCAGCATATAAGGTAAGGTAAGTCTGTTGGGCTTTTACACCTGAGCCTAGTGGCTCATCAGGCCGCTGCTTATCCCCGGTTTCTGTAGCGTGAAGCGACTAGGAGTTCAACTCCTCCTGGATGGGACGCTAGTCCATCTCAGGTTACCTTCCCAGAATTTTTACTGGTACCTATTTATACTGCTGGGTGGACAGAGGCACACATGTGGTTAAGACCTTGCCCAGGGGCCTTAGCATGGTGGGGGTCTAACTGGGATTTGAACCAATGACCTCCTGATCATGAGCCCAGCACCCTAATCACTGTGCCACCGGCCCCACACACCAGCAGCATGCTGTCCCTATAAATACCTTACAGTAATGAGTGTTGAATACACAAGGCTGTGGAAATACCCCGTAAACAATAACGTATGTGTGTGTGATTTAAATTCAGGGCTGAACGAAGGCTTCCCAGTCGTTGGCTCACATTCTTCTCAGCAGTTAAATCGAACGGCACTGTTTTCATTAGAGACTCGTCTGCTGTCCATCCTCTCGCCCTTCTCCTCCTTACTGACTGTAACCTTATTGAGCGTGGTAAGATCTCTCTCTCTCTCTCTCTCTCTCTCTCTCTCTCTCTCTCTCTCTCTCTCTCTCACACTCACACACACACACACACACACACACACAAACCCACACACAGAAAGACATGCAGATATGAAGATATACAAAGAGCGTGTGGGCTCACACTTGCGTGAGACACAGAAAGAAAACGAGAGAGCTAGGCCTGCTGCGAGAGTCAGTTAATCACCCCAGTATACTGCTAATGCAAATAATTGTCAAAATTCATCTCACGCATCTGCAAATTCGTTTAATCCTATGAGGTCTGTGGGGGTGGGGTTGGATGTTGGAAGCAAGGGACGAGGGCGTGTGTGTGTGTCTGTCTATCTTAGCCAACATTGGGTGAAGGCAGTGTACACCCTGAACCGCTTGCACCCATCGCAGGGCCAACACACGCAACCATTCACATTTACACCTAGGGGCAATTTAGAGCATCCAAGTAGCCAAATGTGCATGTTTTTGGACTGTGGGAGGAAACTCAGAGGAAACCCACGGAAGCACAGGGAAAACATGCAAACTCCAGATGAAAACAAGTGCCCGGGACTTGAACCCAGGACCTTCTTGCTGTGAGGTGGATGTGCTAACCACTACGCCACCGTGCCACTCTGACAGAGACAGCCAGAGGGAAATGTGCAGACACAGAGTAAGAAGGAATACTTCAGCGTCTAATCCACACCATGAGTAAATAATAGATGCCCTACAGGGTGAAACATTTATACTTGTATGTAAGGTGTGTGTATCCACTAGGAGGTGCTGTTACATTTTTAAAAAAAAAACATATTGCTTAAACACACAGGAGGAGAGCAATACGAGTTCTAGGGGTAATAAAGAGAAGATAACGTAGACATAAACAAAATATTCTTTTAAAACAAATCTGCAGTGGGGGAAAAATCCTCACATGATTAATTATTAAATTCTCACTGAAAGTGTGGCTGGAGTGTTTTTAAGTCGTCTGTTTTCAGCAGGGGTGAAACAGTGGCGCAGTGGTTAGCACGTCCGCCTCACAGCAAAAGGGTCCCAGGTTCGATTTCTGGTCTCGGGCGTTGCTGTGTGGAGTTTGCATGCTTTTGTGGGTACCCTCCGGGTATTCTGGTTTCCTCCTACATTCCAAAAACATGCACAGTAGGCCAGTTGGATGTTCTACACCCCTAGGTGTGAGAGTGATTGTTATTGTTTGTGTGTGTTGGCCCTGCAATGGCCTTCGAAAATGAATGAATGATGTTTTCAGCAGTATTAGCAGCTCGAAGCACTTCAGTTTAACTAGTTTTTAAATACACAGGATTAGATGCAGGATTAAACTGGCTATTATGATAAACTACAGTCACTATAGAACTTCACACCCTATATATTTATATTTATTTTAACACAATCTTATGTTAGTGATTCCACTTTTCAAGAAGATGAAGGAAATGTAATGCTCACAGTCACTCTAATCAGTCACAGTTTAACGTTAGGCTGCAACATATAGATGCAGAAGTATACCCTGGCCTTGAGACTTGCAGAGACTGAAAGAGATGCATATGAATGCCAGTTTAACTCCACCCTTCCCCCCTCCTTCTCGCAGTATATGGCGATCAAGTGGAGGTGACCATGCCGGGCCGTTCTCTCGTACGATGGGAGCTGTCTGCTCAGAGCTGGGAGCTGCTCTGGGCGTTACGCACTTCTCTGCAAGTGATGCTTCACCGCAGTCTCCGACCCCTAACCTCTGACTGTACTGTAATAGAGAACAGCACTCAAGACGGCCAGCTGATCTCTTTATTAACGGACCTGCTGAACAGCACAGAGCCGGATGCTAACGCTGCGGACTACAGTGATGCAGAATGATTACACTTTTTTCAACTATAGTTATATAAAACTTGCACTTTCTCCGAAGCACTTTGCCTCATATCACAAAATATCTATCCGTCTATGTAGACGGACAGATAGATAGATAGAGAGAGAGAGATAGGTAATGTTTTTCAGTGGGTACTGGATATCCATGGCTGATGTCTCAGGAGCGGTGCCTTCTGACCTCTGAACAAATGAAATGAGCATGAAAGGAAATAATGTACAGATCTTGTCGGCACTGAAGTAATTTGACATCTGACGCGTGTCCATACGTGAAAACTGTGTATAAAAGTAGATGTTATGAAGTATTTGCATTTCATCTGTATGGAAAAGAAAGTGCGCGTTATTCTTTATTTAATGAACCAATTAAAGGGGTGGCGGCGCACCCTTCCCAGAATCCTCTGAGCCCAAGTATAGAGTCGCTATTTTTGATTCAATTAAATATATTTTGTCAGTGTAGTTATATTTCAAGTTCTGTAAACCCATGAATAAATTTTTCATGTAGTTATTTCATAACACGAATAAACAGAATCTAGTAGCATGCATAGTCCTTGTCCTGATAGCTTCCATGATTAACAAGTAAGTTAAGAGTTGGGGATCAATAACAGTGATTTTGCAGAGGTTTTGGAACCCTGTCTATAACATGATTGAAAAACCAGTTGAATTCTGGGATGAGTGAGCTGCCAAAAAAAAGGAAGGGGGGGGGGGTGTTATTTGATAGTATGAGCTTTATTTCTTTTTTTGCTGGCCAGTGTGCTGGCTTTTTTTTGTTTTTGTTTTTTTTTGTTTTGTTTTTATATACTACAGTTCTTTCTGATTGAGGAGTGTTACTGGATTTGAGTTGATTTATTACTATTATTTATTTTGATTATAATGAATGCTTCAGTATAACACAGGTTAACAGTAAATCTCTATGGCAGTGTAGGCAGTGTATTGTCTCTAACTATCGAAGCTACAGACAGACGGCTGTATTCTGAGTCCAGGGGGATTTGGGGATTTAATACTGAAATCATACACATCACTATACAGACCTCAGACATAACTATGGACTTGATCTGTCTTCAAATTGTGTACAAGATCTGCATGTGCAGGCTGAGTTTGAGAGGGACATCTGACCCTGAATTCAAGAACTGAAGTGCGTAAAGCTCTGAGGGTGGGATGTCCCATTGTGGCGGTACCCTTTATTGTTACATCATCAGAGTGGGTGGGTCTGGCAGTAATAGGTGATGTCACAGTGTGCATCCATGATGGAATTCATGTGACGGACAAAGAGACGTCTAATATCTGTCTCACAATCTAGTAATTTGTAAGAAATTATTAATAAATAGTCATTAATATTATGAATATGGAGAAAATCAATGTGAGCAAGAGGTCTCTGAATGTCCAGAAATATTGATTTGACTTTTGGACTCTGAATACAGCCTCTGAAGCCAAATTCAAATGAAACACTGTAATTTATTAGAAAATCATTTTTGGATTTCTCCGGTTGAGGCCGGGGAGGCTGATCAGGGAAACTCTTTGATGAAGCGGAGGTGGAAACTTTTCAGCCTCTGTAGTACATCCTTCATGGTCTCCTCTTGGGTCGCCAGACAAATCCTTTAAGGAATAAAATACATGAGCCTGTTCATTTAGCAGAGCATACTTGGTCACTTGAAATACCACTGATATACACACACACACACACACACACACACACACACACACACACACACATATATATATATATATATACATACATACATATATACATATATAAATATTTTGTTTTTTTGCCTTGGCAGTTTAGTGTTTCTAATTTAATTAAGATAAAATGTAAGACACAGTAAAGACATTAAGAGCACCTGATGTGATAGGTTCCCTCTTTTTGCCCGTGCACACATCCAGCTCCAACGCACAAGCCTTCATCCTCCAGCAAACACAAACAGTAGAACAAGTCTGGCTCCAGCTGCTTCTCCTGCATACATAAACCATATGTTCATCACTTATTACATCACGCCGTGATAACTTTTTTTTACACACTACAACTGCGGTTGCACTCTACCTTAAAGGGTCTGTCATGCAACCATTGTTCTACAACATACTGACACATCCCAATACTCCACAAGTCACATGTTCAACAGAAAGCTGCATCATCTGAATTTCCTGAAGATCGAGGGAAGAAAAGAGGTAAGTTTTCATAATCTTTGTTCTGTATTTTTAGTAATGTACACTAATGAGGTCACTGTGAAGAACATGGAGAGTACATGAACCAGCCATAAAACCTTAACCACTGACAGGTGAAGGGAATGACAATGAATATGTTGTTGCAGTGATGGAAATTGAACGGTTAGTTCTTGAAGTTGATGTGCTGTAAGCAGGAAAAAGAAGTGGGGGTAAGTGGTGATTTTGATAAGGACCATATTGTGATGGCTAAAGGACTGGATCTATTCATCTCCAAAATGTGGGGTGCTCTTGGTATTCAGTGATGAGTACCCACCAAAGGTAGTCAATGGAAGGACAACCAGTTACATAGCAAGAGTGTCATGGCGGCCCAAGGCTCATTGGTGCACCCGATGATCAAAGGCTATGTGAATTGGTGAAGGTAAGTACTTTAAAATCCTCTAAAGTAAATATTAATAAAAATAATTGGGGCAGCCGTAGCCTAATGGTTACAGAAGCAGCTTTGGAACCGAAAGGTCACTGGTTCGATTCCTGAACCAGTAGGAAAAATGTGTGGCGGCAGGGGGAGTGAGCTGCACCTTCCGTTCCTCCACCTTCATGGCTGAAGTGTTCTTGAGCAAGGCACCTAACCCCCAACTGCTCTCCGGGTACTGTAATGTGTGTGGCAGCCCACTGCTCCAAGTGTGTGTGCTCACTCAGACATAATAATTAAAACATTAAAACCGTATACCAAAATAATAATAAATAAATTATATATATATATATATATTAGGAGGACATTAATATACTAGGGCCATTAGCATAGCAGATGCTAGTTAGCCACCTTATGATTTAATATTTTGTTCCAGTCTTGGTTCTTATTATCCTGTTAATCAATAAAGAAGAAAATGCAGCCTGTCAGAAAATAAATATATGTAACATATCTACTGTACGGTGCTAGAAGAAAAATGTTGTGTTAGCTAATAATATATAATACTCCCTGTGTTTGCATGGGTTTCCTCCCATAGTCTAAAAACATGCATAGTAGGCTAATTGGCTGTTCCAAATTGCCCCGTGAGTGTGAATGGTTGCGTGTGTGCGTTGCTCTGCTATGGACTGCCAAGTTGTCCAGGGTGTACCCCGCCCTCGTCCAGAGCCGGCTGGGATGGGCGCCAGCCTCTCCGTGACCCTATATAGGATTAAGCAGCTTAGAAAATGAATGGATGAATCAATGAATGATATATAATAAGTTGAGTACAATTAATGCTGCTTGTGACAAGCACATTTGGTTGACTGACCTTGGCATGTTTTATCGCTGACTGGGACAAATGCAGACATGGGAAAGCAAAAATCCCTCCATTCACTGGCTGGCAGCTGATTCCAGGTAGGCCATTAAGAACTTCCAGGGTCTTCTGGGCATTATTGCATATTGTGCTCTTAATTGACTGAACCTCCTGGAAAGTAAAGTTAAAAAAGAGGAGGAGACATTTGAAAAATATTGACAGGAACACGGTCAAATACTTTCAAATGAAACAAATAGTTTGCAGTTTAACACATCATACTTGAGTGTAGAGTTCATAGGAAGGCTGTGTCGGGTGTGGAGGGTCAACCATCACATCCAGGGCGATTTGCCCACCTAGCGATCCACACGAAAACGTGGACAATAATCTGTAGATGTATGGACTCACTAGAGGGTCAACGTTAACCAATTCCATATAGCCTCCACGCAGACCACACCTGACCACACAATGGGTTTAGCAGAAAATCTTGGGGTCAGGCAAGACTGTTATCTTTTAATATACATGTTGTTATTAGAGGTAAACGTAAGACATACTCTCCCATAACACCCTTAGAGACAGAATTAAATGTGACCATCTCCACAGTGCTGGAATATGGGGTGCCCATTTCAGACAGCACTCTTCTATAGGAGTAAAACTCAAGTCCTTTTCCAAACACAATGTTCTGGTGCACCTGTGGTCACAAAATAAAACAAAAGAAAGCTGTGTATGTTTTAAACATCCACTGATTGCCTAGGAAATTTTCTTGAAGTGCTTAGGTGGTGATTCTCCTAAATATAGGAAATAAAATGCATGAATTATATTGATATGTTCTTTGAAAAAAATCTTTTAGAAAAGATTGCTACCTCATTAACCATTAGGAACAGCCTTTCTTCTGCAGCAAAGTGAATCACTTCAGCAATTGAGTCCTTACTCTGCACGTGACCTGGTGAAACATTCATGCAACTTTGATTACAGAAAGGTTCCTTTTTAAGGCGGTGTAATGGTGAGAATGTCTGCCTCACAGCAAGAAGGTCCTGGGTCCTGGGCTTGGTAGGTTCTGTGTAAAGTTCTCTCTGTGCTTACGTGGGTTTCATCTGGGTACTCTGGTTATTTCCCACAGTCCAAAGACATACACCTTAGGCTAATTGTTCCAGAATTACCCTTAAGTGTGAGTGTGATTGGTTGTGTGTGTTGGCCCCGCAATGGTCTGGCGAACTGTTCAGGGTGAATTTTTTTAGAGGATTTAAATGTCTGCTTTTGGGTGGCTTTATTTAATCTGTACCTTCATGTCTCATCTCGTTTATTTATGTATTTATTTTTTATTATAAAACTATAGTAAATCATATAAAGTTTTTATTTAGTAGTCCAGCAGTGTGATTCTACACTAATCATCCTTGTAGCTTTTTTTCTGTGAGATGCCTAAATTATTAAAACTGAGTGTTTTGCATAGAATTAGTTTCAGCCAAAATGGAGATCAAGCCTAGTGGGTGTGTGACTCACCTCATATAACTAACTGACTGTACAGTCTGGGCTGGAAAGAAATCAGCCTCAGCCTCACTTCTTAATTCTTTATCAAAATCTCATGTGTCAATTTGCAGCAGCTTGAACCACCGACTTTCTGATCACTAACCTGGAGCTTTAATTGACGAACCGCTACATTTGACAAACCTGTTCATTTTTAATTGAATTTTATTTATTTATTTATTTTTGCTGTTTGATGGAACTGGGCTTATTCCATCTTAGCTCATTTATAACAACCGCTCATTTTAATAACCCAAGCTCACTTTAAAATGCTTTTCAGTATTAAAATAGGATTCAGCTTCTTAAGCCTCCCTGCACACAGACACACACCACGAAGACTGCGCTGTGTCCTGAAACCTTCAGTGAATGCAGTGGGGACATGGTCAAAATAGAAAAATGTGCAGTTTTTAAGTTCATACTCTGTCCTTACTACGTCCATGCTAGGT
Organism: Neosilurus mollespiculum; assembly: GCA_030014195.1. Taxonomy (NCBI): domain Eukaryota; kingdom Metazoa; phylum Chordata; class Actinopteri; order Siluriformes; family Plotosidae; genus Neosilurus; species Neosilurus mollespiculum. Next base: position 20,891,528 of record JAQMYF010000010.1, on the reverse strand, counting down.
CCTCACCTCATGTCTAACATGTTCCCACTAATTTCCTACTACACACATCACATCTAAAGCATTCTTACTACAACCAATCAGACTGCCCCACAGGCTTACCATGTTCTCACTGCGTCACTCACTTTTTTCATGTATACTGCAGGTTTTCTTTTGTCCACATCTATATCCTGCACTCATCACATTCTATAACATCCTTATTAAGCTCCTAGTGTGTCCAGTTTTAAATGTTTGCTGTGTCCATGGAGACCATACCACATCCCGACTGATTTCTACTGCATTCCTACTACATCTCCCAAGTTCTTACTGCGTCCACTAATTTATTGCTGGAGTGCAACTTTCTAAAGTTAATGTGAACATGCCTAAGACAATCATTTTAAATCTGGAAAAATGACCTGTATCTCCTAAATATCACCACTATTTTTATTACCTGTTGGACTTCCTGGATTAATGATGTACAAAACTGTTGGATTGCATTGCTCCCGAGCTGTGTGCAGGGCTCGGCGCAGTTCTTCAAGTTGCAAAGCCCATCCCTTCTCCTCACACAGATAGTAAGGTACCACAAGTCCCCCCTGATCAGCCACTTTATTGTTAAAGACAGGGAATGATGGTACAGGTGTAAGAACCCCAGTCTTCTGAGAACCATTATTGTGAACCAGCAGCTTCATTACAATCTATAGAGCAAAATAATAGTAAATTACAGTTTATTTTCAGGACAGAAGATACACTCTATAAAAGTGGACTTATTGCTTTGATGTCTCTCACTGTGAAGGCGGTATAGGACCCAGATGTGATGTAGATATTGTCAGGATCAGGAACAACACCATCACGTTTGGTGATGAATTTACATATGGAGGCTTGGATTTTTTCAAGCCCATGTGTAGGAGCATATGATCCTGGTGATATAAAGAAGAATATTATTATTACTATTATTATTTATTTATTTATTTTTATTATTATTCATTCATCCATTCATCCATTTCCTGGGGGAGGGCAGGGTACAGCCATCACAGGGCCAACACACACACAACCATTCACACTCACACCTAGGGTCGATTTGGAACAGCCAATTAGCCTACTGTGCATGTTTTTGGAATGTGGGAGGAAGCACGGGGCGAGCATGCAAACTCCACACAGAAATGGCCCGAGCCCGGGAATTGAACCCAGGACCTTCCTGCTGTGAGGTGAGCTAACGACTGCACCACTGTGCTGCCCTATTATTATTATTATTATTATTATTATTATTATTGTTGTTGGTATTGTTGTTTTGTTGTTGTTTTTGTTGTTATTAATATTATTATTGTCAATCTGTTTCATCTGTGTGCTCCGGTTTCCGCCCACTGTCCAAAAACATGCACATTAGGCTAAGTGACTGTTTGATATTGCCCCTAGGTGTGAGTATTGGTGGGAATGGTTGTGTGTGTTGTCCTGTGATAGAATGGCGAGCTGTTCAAGGTGTACCACACCTTTGCCCAGAGTTGGCTGAGATAGGCTCCAGCCCCCCTGTGACCCTAATAGCATTAAGTGCTTAACAATGAATGAATGAATGAACATTGATATTACATTTTCAGATGCACTTCTCTCTCTCCTCTCGCTCTCTCTCTCTCGTTCTCTCTCTCTCGCTCGCTCTCTCTCGCTCTTTATTTCTTTTAAGGTTGCAATTACTTTGTGAACTTTTTTTAAGTGACATTAGCATTTTGGGGTAATGCTTTTCTTGTGGGGCAGTGGTGGCCTGGTGGTAGGGTGCTGGATTACTGATCCCAAGGTCGGGGGGTTCAAGCCCCACTATCAGCAGGATGTCACTGCTGTCCCCCCAGTGCAGCTAACTGGGTTATCAAATGCTGGCCATGTCTCTCACTGTCTGTGGTGAG
>JAQMYF010000010.1:20868162-20879384 GCA_030014195.1 Neosilurus mollespiculum | reverse complement strand
CAGTATATAGTGGACTGGCAGCATCCACCCAATCAGCACGAGGATACTGCTTGACTCCGCCTGTGTCACCCTTCAGTTTAAAAAAGCTCCACCTCTTACCTTAGCGTACAGGTGTTCTAGCATTTGGAGTATTACTGACACTTAGATACCTTTTTTTTTTTTTTAAATTAAAGTAAAAAAAAAAAAACATGTTATTGTTACATGACTGGCTGAACCACTTACACTGACTCCTCTTTCGATTTCATGATTGGTTCCCAGGTAGTGGTGAGCTGAGTGCCGGTGAAACAGCATGGGGCTGTTATCGGACCCAAACCGAAGGAAGGCCTTGACCAGTCTCCTCACCCGCCTCAACACTCCCATATGGTGAGCAGTCACTCCTCAGGATTAGTGTTTGTGTGTGAGAACCTTAATTTAAATTCTTAGATCCCGTTCCAACAGTGTGAACATATCACAGTGTGCAACACAGATTTCCAGATTAAATAATAGTCATTCAAATAGATTGAATTAAAGATGACATGAATTGGGTGAGTGATGGCATCTTGTTTGGGTTACAGTGTGGTGTGCTACCTAGCGGGGATTGCCTGGTTCATGGGTCTGGCGTTTGAGCCGTTCACCCTGCGGACGTACATGTCGGAGAACGCAATGGGCTCCACTATGGTGGAGGAGCGGTTTCCCTCGGGAGAAAGAGCCTTGGCTACTGCGCGAGAGTTTGCGTCTCACAAGAAAAAGGCTGGGTAAGTAGAACAGTATATTTCTGTATTTTTAAGAGGGGATTTTTGCTGCTGCTGCTGAACTGCTTAACCCTAGACTAGAGTCATGGCGAGGCCAGAGATTATCTCAGCCATCACTGGGTGGAGGCGGGGTACACCCTGAACAGCTCGCAAGACCATTGCAGGTCCAATACACTTACAATCGTTCACACTAACACCGAGGGACATTTTTGAACAGTCACTTAGCTTAATCCACATGTCTTTGGACTGTGGGAGGAAACCGGAGTACCTGGAGGAAACCCATGCAAACTTTACACAGAAATGTCCTTCAGGGGTCAACACAGAACCCAGGGCTCATGGCTCAGAAAATTTACTAGCCACTCCATTGAAAACCCTACATAAGTTACGGTTTTATAGTGAAGTTGCAAAGTGATTTTGTAATATCCCTAAGTAATCCCTAAGTACACATGCAAGGCGGCTAGCGATTGGACACGAGACCCGACGAAAACTACTGAACGCTGCCTCATGGCTCTAGTTGACAACAAACATGGCGGACGACGTCTCTGAAGATTATTAGTCCGGGCATGTATTTCACTTGATGCTGGCCCGAGGTCCAAAGTTACTAGTCTCAAGCTGTGAGATGTCCGGCTGTATTGACCCCTGCCCTTGCTGAGGCCAAGACTCGAGCCTACGACCTTGGTACCATGAGATGAATGTACTAACTGTATACATGATTGTCTCTTTATGAATCCCTGTCTCACTGAAGGGGCATGCCGGTGGATTGGCTGGTGAAGACGATGCAGGCCAGAGGGTTGGAGGTTTTCACTCAGAGTTTCTCACGCACACTGCCCTTCCCTGATGAGAGCAAGGAGAGATTTGTGAGTGGATACACTGATATATATACACACACACACTAAACTTAATATACAGAACAGCTGTGTCACCGAAAAGTAGGAGAGAAATTAACTGAAGAAAAAAAAAAATTATTCATTAATAAGTGAAGTATTCGGCCACCACAAGCTACAGGAACAGTTTGAGAGTCCCTTGATACAGATTTTAAAAGTCTCCTGACCTGTCCTGAAACCCTTAACATTGTTCTTCTAAAAGATTTCCCATCATTCAGTGTTTCGATGCTGCTGCTATTTAAGTCACTGCTCTAAAAAAAATCTCCCGTAGCTGCCCGGTTTGATTGAGATCGAGTAATTAGGACATGTCACGTATGTTTCACATCATTTTCATCCTCACCAACAGATTCAGAGAGCGTTGGGCCATGTGGAGTCGTCCACGGTGGTCGAAATAAAATAAAATAAACATGTACAGAAGGACAGGATTACAGACAGTAGCTCTCTACATAATTCTGGCACCAAGTACTGTAATATATATGATTTTCTTATATTTATGAATGAAAAATAAAGTGTAGTCACATTTCTAAACCTGAATTATCATCATATCATTGTTGTTGAAATAGTGGACAGTTTTCCATGGAACTTTAATCGAATGTGGGTCTCTCTCTTTCTCTCTCTCTCTCTCTCTCTCTCTCTCTCTCTTTCTCTCTCTCTCTCTCTCTCTCTCTCTCTTTGTGTCTATTTGTTTCTCTCTCTCTGTCTCTTACTGTCTCTCTCCTTCTCTCTGTATCTCTGTCCCACTCATTTTTGTCTTTACCCCACTCACTCACTCACTCACTCACTCACTCTCTCTCTCTCTCTCTCTCTCTCTCTCTCTCTCTGTCTGTCTGTCTCTTTCTGCCTCTCTCCTTCTCTCTCACCTATCTCTCTCTCTTTGTATCTCACTGTCTTTCTCTCTCTCTCTCTCTCTCTCTCTCTCTCTTTCTTTATCCTTGTCTCTCTCTCTCTCTCTCTCTCTCTCTCTCTCTTTCTCTTTCTTTATCCTTGTATCTCTCTCTCTCTCTCTCGCTCTCTCTCCCCCCTCGCTTTCAGATGGTCCGAGGCACTAATGTGTACGGGATCCTGCGAGCGCCTCGAGCTCCACGAACAGAAGCCCTGGTGCTCAGCGCCCCCTGCAGTCCAGGCAACAGCAACAACCAGGCAGTGGGCCTTCTGCTGGGTCTCGCTCAGTACTTCAGAAGTGAGGAGATTTATAAACGCGACTAACGGCGAACACCCACACCGCTAACACTTAATCTTTCACTTCATGTTTCCTGGAGTTGTATAGAGTCAGCTTTAGTGCGTGCATGCAAATAGATCTGAGAAAGAGTGTAAGCTTTCACATGTTCCATGGACAAAAATACGACTCGCATCCAATAATTACAACATCGGTAGATGAAATGTCTACAGGAGGAGCTCAGGTTTATTAAGGATGAGGAGAAGGAGACACATCTATCAGGTAGTCTGATTTAATTTTAGCCTTTACTGTATGTTTGACGGGTGGCTCTTTGGTGTAGTGGTTAGCATTAACATGGGAGAGTCTTAAAAACGCAAGTATACAATAATTCCAAATGTACATATATTATTTGATGATTTTTGGGTGTCAGCTTGTAGCAGAGCCAAACGTCTAAAAAAGACATTTTTTATAAATTGTTGACTGAACTGAAAATGACAGGCGTAATTATCACCTGATGACCTCATGTCCGAGACAGGTGTAACCAAAGATTAGCCATGTCCAGAGAGGTGTAACCTAACATTAGGGTTACAGGGCGTCATCTCAGCTGACACTGGGGGAACGCAGAGTACACCCTGAACAGCTCGCCAGTCTATCGCAGGGCAACCCACATACACAACCATTCACACTGGTTTTATTTTAGGTTGTTTTTACCCGACTAGCTTGTTCACCGTGCAATCCGAGTGTAATGTTTGTAATGTTGTAATCTCAGGTCAGATTTACTGGGCTAAAGATATCATATTCCTGGTGAACGAGCATGATCTCATCGGCATGCAGGCGTGGTTAGAGGGCTACCATCACACCAATATCACCGGTGAGTTTCATGTGATGCTCCTCTCAGAATGGACAATAGATTTGACTGACAACCAGAAGGCAGAACTATTGCTTTCAGCATAGATACCAGACTTACAGAATAAATAAATTTAGCTTTGCTTGTAACTGTAATTGAGTTTCCTTGCATCTGATTTAAACAAAAACATGTTTTTTGGTGTGATTCTGATATTCTGCTGTGACGGTTCAATCTTGGTTGGTCCATCAATCAGGGATGAGCTTCACGCCGCTACAGGGCCGAGCCGGCTCCATCCAGGCTGCTCTCTCTCTAGAGCTAAGCAGTGACGTGATCACGAGCCTGGATCTGGTACTGGAGGGTCTAAACGGCCAACTCCCCAACCTGGACCTGGCCAACCTCTTCTACGCCTTTTGCCAGAAGCTCGGCATCCTCTGCACCATTCAGGGGAAGGTAAGAGACACAGTGTGTGTGTGTGTGTTCGAATGAATTGTTTTGATTAATTTTAATTGACTAATAATTTATTTGATTAACTAATTTATTTCTAATAGATAAAATCTTAAATAATAAAAATAAATAAATATCTAGGGTTTTGCTTAATGATAATCATGAATTTTGAGTATATATTTATTTATGTAGTAAAAATGTATTTATTTGTTTGTTTGTTTGTATATAATATGATAACATCTGTATATCTTTAATCTCATTATAAATTTGTATATATGTAAACATGCGGGGCGGCATGGTGACGTAGTGGTAAGCACGTCCACCTCACAGAAAGAAGGCCCTGGGTTTGAGTCCCGGGCTCGGGCATTTCTCTGTGGAGCCTTCATGCTCTCGCCATGCTTGTGTGAGTTTCCTCCGGGTACTCTGGTTTCCTCCCACAGTCTAAAGACATGCATGTTAGGTGAACTGGAAGTTCCAAATTTGCCCCTAGGTGTAAGAGTGAATGGTTTTGTGTGTGTGTGTGTGTGTGTTCTGACCCTGCGATGGTCTGGTGAGCTGTTCACTGGTGGACACCGCCTTCACACAATATAGGCTGAGATAGGCTTTCATCCTCCCCGTGACCAAAATAGGATTAAACGTCTTGGCAAATGAATGAGGGAGGGTGTATCTGTGAGTGGGGGTCAGGAGGTATTGAGAAATCGTATATGAGTGGGGATAAATTCATGGAGAGGAGCCATCTGTTGCTGCGGAGGCTGTGGAAGGGTGTCTACTACTACACGTGCCAAGAATTAGATGCTGTTAAAAAAATATAGCGCAAAAAAAAGACATTGTTTTTTCGGTGGTAGGTATAGCATCAGTGTATCAAATTGTAGAGTAAATCAGTTTTCGGGACCAGTCGCAAAAAATCTCTGAACCCCCACCTCTCAGGTGCAGTCTTCCCACTGCACCTCCTTAGTAAATACCCGCAGTACTTTTTAACACCAAAACTGGGTGTTTGCCGACACCACTAGTTAGTAAAACTGGCCCTGTATCTCAGAAATGCAAATTGGATTATTTCTGGAATTTTATTTACATGTGACGCTTGTGTCCTCTCTCTCAGCTCCAGAGGAACGACTGGGACAGTGCGGAGGGTTACACGCATGCGGCACAGACCATGATGCTGATGGTGCTGAAACAAGCGAGCGGTCGGCCCTGGGGCGATCACGGTCTCTTCCTGCGCTACCACATCGAGGCCGCGACCGTCCGCGGCATCAACAGTTTCCGGCACTACAAGACTGACGCCACCACTCTCGGCAGGTCTGACGGCGTGTTTTCACTGCTGTCCGTTCCGTTAGGATTTCAGGGGCTTCGTTTCTCAACACCGTAGTTCTAAATAATTTAGAGAATGATCATGTGCATAAAATTGGGTTCGTAAGAAAGTACACACACAAGTAATAAAGTTTAACAAATTATCATACATTGTATGCACACATTTAACTGCTCATTTAAATACAGACATGCCCACAATTAACCATATATGGTATGTAAGAATGTTACCCATTCTCTCAAAAATGTAAAATAATTTGTAAATATAAACTTAAGAAAATGTTTTTCTTGCGCTGTTTCTCAGGCTGTTGGAGGGAATGTTCAGGAAGTTAAATAATCTTCTGGAGAGACTTCACCAGTCCTATTTCTTCTACCTGTTGCCTTCGCTGTCTCACTTCGTCTCTATTGGATACTACATGCCTGCGTTTGGCCTGCTGGCTGCCATTCTGCTGCTGCGAGTATCCTCTCAGATAAAACGCCAAAATATTTAAAAGAGCACCGATTTTATAACCCCAACAGTTTGTGTTGCTTTTTAGTAACTCACGATTATGTAGTCAGGATATTCTAATAGCAGCAATGTTGAGGGAGGGAGGGATTGAATATTGTCAGTCGTAAGTGTCTTTGAGCTTGTGTATGTGGAAGAGGGTAGATAGCGCTTTTACTACATTTGTGCTGCAGCAGAATACCCCTTTCTCACTGACACAACTTTCACCTCGAGGAGGAGCACCCCGTGGTGTAGATGCGGGAAAATTATTATTTTTTTTGTGAAGATTCATAGCCTTTTATATCGTGGAAAAAAAAACGTATGATCACCATAAGCATCATATGGTACCACCGGTGCTTGTCGATGTTCATACGATGTCCATGGTGGTCATACGATGCTGGTGGTGATGTGTTGTCGTGACGCAGAAATGACATGTTTTTGGTCTTTCGGCAGAAATGAGGCGGAAAAATCAAACATGACAGAATTTAGTTTCTTATAACCAACCGGACTACATGTTGGACTGTAATGAAATTCTTCTTATATGGTCGTAATTTTATGGTTCACCCAAATGAGGATGGGTTTCCCTCTTGAGCCTGGTTCCTCTCAAGGTTTCCTCCTTGTGTCAACTGAGGGAGTTTTTCCTTGCCACTGTCGCCGCGGGCTTGCTCATTAGGGACGTGTAGGGGTTGTAGAATTTTTAGATTCCTCCTTAAATTAATTTTACTATGTAAAGCTGCATTGTGACAATGTCAGTTGTAAAAAGCGCTATACAAATAAAACTGAATTTACCGCGAGCAGCTGCAGAAGGCTGCGGAGCTTACGGTTCTCTGCGCCAACTTGCAACTTGCAATTGTTGTTCTGCGACGGCATTTCCGTGAACAAAGTTGCATCATTGAGAAAGGGGCATAAGGAGCAGCACCCTTTTCTGTTTGATATTTTATTGCGTACTTTTAATAAAGCCGATTGAGGTTTGAGTTAAAATCTCTTGAGGATCCTTGACTTTACTGCAGGCGTTGGATTTGTGGGTCCAGATTGGCAGTCCAGCTCCGGTAACCCAGGACGGAGTCGGTGAAGGAGAAACGGTCAGAGTTTATTCACATCATAAATTTTTTCTAAACATCGAAAACAGGCTTGTACAGCAAAGAAGCTTTTGCTTTGGAGATTAGGACGACAAAGCGGGAGGGATCATGTACTTATCTTCTTTTAGTCGCAGCAATTGTCGCCAATCAGAAATCTATGTGCTCAAGTATGCAGTAGAGGGCGAATAGTGTTTTTTTTTTTTCCTGCATCAGCACGTGTCTCAGAGGATGCATACCTTAGCTCCACCCTGTTTAATGTTTTGCCCATGTGATTAGGGAGAGCTAGTTTGCTAGTATGTTGTTCATGATCCAGGTTCTCCATATTGATCCTGATTTTTTATTTTTTTTTTTCCCCCCTGTTCATTCAGCCATCTAATCCGGGTGTCCTTTCCATACTGACTCCGGTAGTGATCAGTCACTTGACGGGCGTGGCTCTGTACACACTCCCCATCCTGTCTCAGGACACAGCAGTGGAGCACTTCCCCGTGTCTGAGACCGAGGCTGTGGTTCTCACTGCCGTCGCTATCTACACTGCAGGCTTGGCACTGCCACACAACACACACAGGTACAATAAAACACGCCTTCCATCGAGAAAACTACTGTCTCGGATTGTACTGTAAGGTGATAATCAGTTAAAACACTTTTAATCACTTTTATAGGAAAATAATAATAATAATAAAAGTGGTATTGAATTGTTCACACAGTGTTTTATTTCTCTTATGTTACGACAGATTACCAAATATAATAAAGTGCAATATTAAGAATTAAGTGTGTGGGTGTTAGGTTTGTCTCAGGCGAAGGCACGGAGCAGGGCTGGCGAGTACTGAAACTGACTGCTGTACTCTACTTGGCGGTGCTGCTCGGCTGCACGGCTCTCATCAACTTCTCCCTGGGATTCATCCTGGCCATTACACTGGTACCTGCCGCTGCCTGCGTCACGCCACACATGCCCAAGTATGCAAACACACACGTCTACACTACACACTTAAGCTCATCTTATTAACACTGAGTCACCTTTAACCCGTCCTGTTGCATTACTTGTCTTGCAAACTGATAAAAGCATTTAGAGTGTGCTTTCATTATTTAGCAGATGTGCTAACTACTATACCACTCTGCCGCCCTACTGATGTAGTGTATAACAAAATGAAAAGGCTTCTTTTTTTTTTCTTTTAACCATTTTTAGTCGTTTCCAATGCCCACTTGTCATGCATTTCCTTCCCTATCGCATACGAGCACCACCAAGCAGGGAGGGGCGTAAGCATGCACATGCCCCCTCCGTGACATGCGATGCTGCCAGCCACCTCTTTAAAAACTGCTGCGCATGTGAATTTGGAGGTGGCTTAACACACTCAGAGGGAAAGCACTATCCTCCCCCCGCTCCCCCACAATTAGCTCCTACGGACTCCCGGTCACAGATGGCTGCGGCATCAACCTGGATTTAAACTTGCGATCTCCGGGTTGATAGTCGCGCGCCAGTTGATGTGCCACTCGGGAGCCAAGATGAAAAGGCTTTTAAAGGGGAAATCTCTTAAACAAGACTCACCGTATAATTACTTTTCTCCTATCAGACATTCAACCCTATAAATAAAATCTCCCCCTGTTGTAGTGCCGGTCGTCGTCTTTTCAGTGCATGTTCAGCAAAAGAATTCTGAATCTGTCGCGACTTTTTCATTTACAGTAAATCATACTTGACACCATTTTTACTAAGCAATCCCATAATTCCACATTCGTGTGTACACAGAGGTAATATATAACAGTGAGTCCAATCTGTGTCATGGCCAGGACCACCCAGTATTTCTTTCAATGTTTTAGTCGGCTGAAATTGTATCTAAAATATATAGGATGATGATTGGCTGTCGCTGTGAAATGAATCTAAATCTCATGTTCAAGGTGATATAACTCCATAGGGTTTTTATTGTTTTTTTGTTTTTTTTGTTTTTTTGCTTTGGGAAGCCTAAATAGTGATCTTTCCTCAGGTGTCTGCTAAAACATATGTTGTCTGTGCCTTTAATAATCCTTCATCCCAAATAGATGAGTAATCGCCCTATGAATGTTTGCAAAATTGCCACATAAAACCACCCACCGACTGAAATTTCGTTCATTCATTTATTTGCCAAACCCCTCTGGTGGCTCAGTGGTTAAGGCTCTGAGTTATTGATCAGAAGGTCAGGGGATTAAGACCCAGTACCACCAAGCTGCTATTACAAGTTATATGAATGAGATGAAAAGGTAAGCCGCTCCGGATGCGGTCGTCTGCCACATACTATTAATGTAAATGGAACCCAAATAAAGTCACAGGGCGGCTAAAGCAGCTAAGCTGAGATTTTAGTGATTGTATATTAGGAATCTGCATTTGGATTGTCGCTTGTAATCAAAACATCTGGTGACACACCTGGGTCTTTTTTCTTCTAGGTCTTTAGGTGCCTTGGCGATGGTGCTGCTCAGTCCAGGTTGCACAATCCTCTACTGTATTTTCCTCTTCCAGGACCTCCAGGAAGCACCAGTCACACTACCGGAGTGCTGCGTGCTCTTCCTGTCCGTTGTCTCTCAGGGCATCCTGGACCACTCCCTGTACGGTTCGCTGGTTTACCCACTGTTGGCACTCTTTGTGTATCCATGCTGGCTGCTGCTCTGGAACGTTCTGTTCTGGAAATAACGTGGTGAACAAATGGAGCCTGTAATGTGCCAGATCCAAAGCACTTAGCCTGACCTGGGGTACACCTGAGAGGCTACATAAAGGAAATGGGACAGGGCTTAATGAACGTCCATGGAGGGAGTGGTCAAATATATGGGAGGAGCTACTGAAACGTACGACATAAGAAGATATAGGAAAAAAAAAATTGTGAAGGACGTTTTGTCCTGCGAGCTATTTCTTTTTATTATGTTCACATTTGTTTAAGGAACATAAATTTTTTAACACTGGAAGGAAACATAAATATTATTATTATTATTATTATTATTATTATTAAAAATAAGAGTTTGCATCATTGCAGGAATCACCGAGTGTTGATAGTAATGGTATATTACACAGTGTGAACATGCAGCTAGAACAAGAGCAAGTTCACATTTTACGCCTTACTGGCAGCAGGTATCTGATAAACGGGGTACTTAATGCTGTAATTAATGTGATAAGCTGTTCTGAACAAAGTACAACGTGAGGTACAACGTCCTGAAAGCAAAGCATACTGCACATTAACACAGCCTGCCATGGTTTTGGTTTTCTTCATTGATAAATCTCTTTTCAGAGTTGATGAAGGTTTTTTTCTTACTTGATTTAAAATGTACTCTTTTTTTTTTTTTGTCTGTAATAAAATTCCGAAAAACTGAAAGTCTGTGAAGGATTGCTGCTCTTTGCCAGACATTTACACTGTAAAGAAGGATCCTCCAGCATATTTTACTTGATTAGGTAAAATGTCTTCATTCTGAGTAACTTGCTAGTGCTGTACTAACTTCCTCTATACACTAACATTGTGATATGCATTCTGTACAAATGTCTTCCCTTTAATTTATTTCCAATTCAATTCCATTCAGTTTTATTTGTATAGTGCTTTTTACAGTTTTTTTTACATTGTCGCAAAGCAGCTATACATAGTAAAACATTTGGTTAAGAATTTTAAACATTTCTCTATAAACCCCATACCTCCCTCATGAGCAAGTCTGTGGCAACGCTGGCAAAGAAAAAACCCGAGATGAAGAAACCTTGAGAGGAACCAGACTCAAAAGGGAAACCCATCCTCATTTGGGTGAAACCTGATGCTTGCCAATCAACTGCAGGGCCAACACACAAACAACCATTAATTTAATAAGGACTGAGGAAAAGAAATACTGGCGAACATCGGGTCTGGGGAACATAGGGACTGGGGAACATTGGGTCTAGGGAACATAGGGACTGGGGAACATCGGGACTGGCAAACATCGGGTCTGGGGAACATAGGGACTGGGGAACATCGGGACTGGGGAACACAGGGACTGGGGAACTTCAGGTCTGGGGAACATTAGGTCTAGGGAACATAGGGACTGGGAAACACAGGGACTGGGGAACATCAGATCTAGGGAACATAGGGACTGGGGAACATCAGGTCTGGGGAACACAGGGACTGGGGAACATTAGGTCTAGGGAACACAGGGACTGGGGAACATCAGATCTAGGGAACATAGGGACTGGGGAACATCAGGTCTGGGGAACACAGGGACTGGGGAACATTAGGTCTAGGGAACACAGGGACTGGGGAACATCAGATCTAGGGAACATAGGGACTGGGGAACATCAGGTCTGGGGAACACAGGGACTG
>JAQMYF010000010.1:20841544-20866544 GCA_030014195.1 Neosilurus mollespiculum | reverse complement strand
GGCCCGGAGACTTCCGCCTTACCCTCAGAGACTCCGGCAGTAACGGCAGGATCATGGTAACACCCCTGGCCTTAAGGGAGAGACCTGTACTAAATATTTAGCTTCTTATTTATATTTGTTTATAGCTAGCCACAGCATGAAAATGCTAATAATAATAGAAAGGTGTCACAACACACAGTACTGAGTGTACCTCAGGTGGTGTTAAAGTAATGGCTGATCTGTTAGTCAGGGACTTCACATATTGCAAATCCTGTTCCTCATACTTGCTTGGGTTTCCTCCGTGTACCCCGGTTTCCTCCCACAGTCCACGGACATGCACATTCGGATAATTCCAGAGTGTGTGTGTGTGTGTGTGTGTTGCCCTGTGGTGGACCTGCGAGCTGTTCAGGGTGTACCCCGCCTTCGCCCGGAGTCGGGCTGAGATAGGCTCTGGCCTCCCCGCGGGTCAGTATACACTGTGTGTCTTTCTGTTATCGCCAGCATGAACAGTATCGGCAGTTTGTGCCCCCGCGGCTCTTCTGTGGGATCGGATCACTAGTCCCCGAGGCACCCGGGACACCCTTGCCAGTTTATTGGTTGTTCTTCCATTGTACCACTTTTGGTAGACGCTTTTCACGGCATACCAGGAACACCCTGCCGTTTTGGAGATGAGTAGATGCATCACAATGTGGTTCTTGGTCAGAGTTGCTCGGATCCTTACGCTTCGAATTTTTCCAGTTTCCGACGCATCACTTTCGAGAATCGCCTGTTCACTTCCTGTCTACTGCTTGGCAGGTGCCACAGTAACAAGTTAGTCAGTATTATTCACTTCACCTGTGAGTGGTTATATTGTTTTTTTCTTTTTATATATTTTCTCTTTAAAGGAAACTAAAAGGCACGGTCTGTAATCTATAAAAGAGTGTCTTGACTTCTCCAAAGATATGGCTGACGAGTATCATTTACAGGTATGCTAGTATGGTGGCGTAGTGATTAGCAGTCCGCCTCGCACCAAGAAGGTCCTGGGGTCGATTCACGGCTCAGCCAGGAATCTGCAGGCGTTTCTTCATGGAGTACACATGTTCCCCCCATACTTGTGTGGGTTTCCTCCGGGTATTCCGGTTTCCTCCCACAGTTCAAAGGCATGCACATTAGGCCTACTGGCCGTTCCAAATTGACCCTAGGTGGGAGTGTGAATGGTTGTGTGTGTTGCCCTGCAATGCTGTGGCGAGCTGTTCAGGGTGTACCCCACCTTCGCCCAGTGTTGGCTGAGATAGGCTCCTCATGACTCTAGCAGGATTAATCGGCTCAGTGTGTGAGTGAATGACAGAATATTGCTAATTTCTTTAAATTCAAGCTTCCGTTTAGGATTTTTTAATACAATTTTTGAATATATGCCTAGAACAGAGCTGTGTAGCCCCGCCCATTCTCCTTATAAGAAGATTTACAAAGGGTACACAAAGTTGTCTTCAGTACACAAATCTGCTGCCTGTTCTCTCCCGCAGTCGCTGGCAGAGTTTGAGCTGCATGCGGTGAGGTATGAGATCAAGTCGCCTCGATGCCACGAGCTGTGCACTATCAAGCCGCCACATGACACGCTGACCTTCACCTTTCGCAGCGAGCAGGAGGCCCAGGAGTGGGCTACGGTCATGATATCATCATTGAGGGAAGCCCACAGAGGTCAGAGTTCATGTTCAGTTTCACATCATGTTTTCTGTTTCAGGCGTGTGCAGTTTCCAGGCACTTGAATGTTTTCTGCTTGTTTGTGATATGTGATTATTTCCACCTCTTTTAAACCCTTACAACTTGCCCTCATTTCCCCTGACACCACCATCAGTGTTTCCTTTCCTGTCCTAACTAAGGTGACGTGAGGACACTAAACTATTTATAGCGGAGCTCCATTTGGAGGATATTTCCTGTCCATAGTTAGTGCAAAAGCATGCCAAGTTTGCTCAGATGACTCAAAGAACTGAGCTGAATTCTCACTTTACACTTTATGTGGCGTAGAAAAGTAATATTTTTCTACATTAACCATTAAATACTTGGGTTTTAAAGCTTTTTATTTTGGGTGTCACACTGCAGAGGTGCATGCTGGGAGTATGGACATTTAAGAAGTAATGGTGTTCGATTGGTTCTCTGTGTGATGATGTAATCGGTCTGTTGTGCTCGTCATCATCAAACAACCCCTAACACACACAAATTCTTTGCGGCAACACGTAACATGAACTCGTTAAACAGATAATTAAACTCACAAGGCAGATGATACAAATCAGCGAGTGAAAGGCCTTGAACAGAAAACATGCAGGGGAGACTGATTTATTTGTTTCTTCTTTAAAGGGACCGAGCTACCCTTATAACACCAGCCTGGGTCTCCGCTTTTAGGCAGTGCATAGACAGTTAAGCACAGGTACAGACAAACCGGCACGAATAAACAAGTGCAGATACACATCTAAGGGGCGCTAAGGAAATCTGGAAGACCATCAGCAGGTACAGTGTATAATCAGTGCTCGGCGGAGGTGTTTAAATGTCTTTGTATTTTTGTTTTCAGTCGCAGGTATCGCCTCTCATCCCACTGATGACTCGGTACACTATGTGAAAGCTGTAGAGCAGAGCACAGCCTTGTCGTTATCAGCTAAAGGTGAGTGCGATGAAGGAGCTGCTCTGTGTTTATCATCACAATCCACCGTCTCTGCACACCGCATCCTACTCAAGTGTCCTGTACACAAGTTCTGTTGCAGCGAACAGTTTATGCAGGCGAACATATCGTCATTCTGTTTACGCGTTCTTATAGTTTTAACACATACATTAATGTGGCCCAGACCATTGAGGGATCTCCCATGAAGGGTATATATATATATATATATCGAAAGGGGCGGTTCAAGCGGGAATGGCGTGGGACGGCTTTTCGTAGTATATGGATAGACGAAAGTGGCAAATAAACAAGGCCGTAATAGCCCTCTTCATCACTCTTTATCACTCTTTCACCACTCATCCTCTTCGTCATCATCATCTTCCACACAAAATGCATTGCTGCCTCACAGCCGCATGTATACCCGGTGGACACCAACATTTCCGCAGGAATTTTCCGGTTATTATAATTATTTCTGTTATGTGACGTCTCAGTAGGTTTAATTGTGCATTTAAACGGCGTTGTTTGCTGAATGCTTTTTGTTGTTGTTGTTGTTTTTATGCATGCTGTCGTTTCTGTAGAGGAGCTGTGTGCTGAGCTGGCCAAAGCCATCGAGGCCGGAGACACTCAGGCAGCTGTGCAGTACGCGACATCATTGGCACACCAGCAGATGGCGCTCACCATCCAGCCGGCTCGCAAGGACACTGAAGACGGAGAGATCGCGTGAGTTTGTTTGAGTTGCAAGCAGATACCGGTTCCCAGTGAGACCGTCAGGATTAACGTTGCGTCCTGTACTTACTGAAATGCTTTCATCGAGTTAATATAAACGAATACACGATACATCTATTAACAGTTTTTGGGGGAAAAAACACTATCCAGATGTATCATGAGCACTGCGCAGCTGGTAGTATGCTGGTGGTTGTCAGGACTTTTTATAGGGTTATTTAGTTGAGCACACACCGTAGCTGTTAACCACATCCAGCGTTTTTCGGGATCCTGTGTAGAAGGAAAGGTTTGGGTTCTTTGCTTGATTATTATAACAGCCAGGTGCTGCATAACTTAATTTGCTAAAATCTGTGGCCCCACGCATGAACCTGATAACCCACCGATTCATAAAAAAATTCATTAAAAAAGCAGGCGCCCAGCCCAGCCGACTCTGGCCGAAGGCGGGGTACACCCTGGAGAGCTTGCCAGGCTATCGCAAGGCCAACACACACACACAGCCATTCACACTCACACCTATGGGCAATTTGGAACAGCCAGTTAGCCTACTGTACATGTTTTTGGACTGTGGGAAGAAACCCGGAGGAAACCCACGCAAGCACGGGGAGAACATGTAAACTCCACACAGAAACACCTGAGCTGGGAATCGACGTTTTGTCCATTTCTGTGTGGAGTTTGCATGTTCTCCCTGTGCTTGTGTAGGTTTCCTCCGGGTACTCTGGTTTCCTCCCACAGTCCAAAGACATGCTCATTAGGCTAATTGGCTGTTCCAAATCGCCCCCTGGTGTGGATGTGAGTATGAACGATTGTGCACTTTATCTCTCTATTTAGCTGTCAGGGTGTGTACCACGTCTTCGCCCAGTGTTGGCTGAGATAGGCTCCGGCCTTTATCATTTTAATATTTATGTGTTGTACACTGTTTTATGTTTATATGGAGTATCACAGGATCAGTATCTGTTTTCCTTTTAAATATACTCCCTCTCTTATACGTTTGTGTCTACAGCTTAGCAGTTGCGGTTGAAGACGCCACGTCATCCTGTTGTGTCACAGTAA
The DNA here is from genome assembly GCA_030014195.1 of Neosilurus mollespiculum. NCBI lineage: Eukaryota > Metazoa > Chordata > Actinopteri > Siluriformes > Plotosidae > Neosilurus > Neosilurus mollespiculum. Next base: position 20,862,163 of record JAQMYF010000010.1, on the reverse strand, counting down.
AAGTCGTCCCCCACATGACTGTGGCATCTCTTAAGCAGCAGGTAAGTAAGAAAGCAAAATGCCTGTGGATCTGTGTATTGTAAAAGATTCTGTAAAGAACAGTGAGTATAAAAATAATCACCCCTCTTATTTATTTATTTTATTTTATTTTATTTTATTATTATTATTATTATTTTTTTGCAGCCTGAAATAGACACACACATAAATATTTATTCCACCTATGTTTACTCGGTGCAACTTCTAACATCTAACAGTGAAAGATATGATAGCGACAGTTGTTAATATAGTAAAAAATTAATAAATAAACAGAATCACTGAGATGGTTCAAGGTAATCACCTTATCTGTTATACAGAAATAATAGATTGCTCCCCCATGTAATTAGCTGTCATCATTCTGATTCATTCAGCATAAAAAACAGCATTTCCCAGAGATTTAGAGTGCTTGGAAGTGTAACAGAAAGGAAATGATTAGCTATAGGTGGCAAGGCACTGTCAAAAGATCTCAGCCTATATATATGTTATAGATAAGAACATGTGAGGAGATGGATACAAAAAAATAAGGCTTTATCAATAACTAGTAGCACAATAAAATCCATAATCAAGAAGTGGAAAGTGTTGATAAAGTGATTGTTGTTTGTTTAATTTATTTATTTATTTTTCTGAACTGTTGCTATTATATCTTTCATTTAAGTTTCATTGAGGGTGGCGCAGTGGTTAGCATGTTCGCTTCACAGCAAGAAGGCCTGGGTTTGATTCCCGGGCTTGGGTGTTTCTGTGTGGAGTTTGCATGTTCTCCCTGTGCTTGCATGGGTTTCCTCCTTGTACTCTGGTTTCCTCCCACAGTCCAAAAACATGCACAGTAGGCTAACTGGCAGTTTCAAGTCACCCCTAGGTGTGAGTGAGTGAGTGTGTGTGAATGGTTGTATGTGTGTTGCCCTGCGATGGCCTGGCGTGGTGTTCAGGGTGTACCCCGCAATCACCCGGAGTCAGGAGTCAGTGACCCTAATGAGGATTAAACGGCTTAGTAAAAGTGTGGATGAAAGTTTGATTCAGTAAATATTTCTGGAGAAATGTTTTTGTGTGTCTAGGAGCAAAAATCATTTCTTATTGGTACTTGGCTAACACTTTGTGGTAGTTTGATGTTCCATGATGCATCATTCGATCCTCTCACTCTGCCTCTGTGTATGCCAGATGTTTGCTGAATACGGTTTCCACCCACGAGTGCAGCGCTGGGTCATAGGTCAGTGTTTGTGTTCTGAGCAGCGCTCGCTTGTGTCGTACGGCGTGTGTCGAGACGGAGACACGGCGTTCCTCTACCTCCTGTCAGCGCGCCACGCCCGCCTCACACGACTGCAGTGCCAGCAGGACCAGGAGAGCACCCTCCTCGCTCCTGCCCCCAAACCAGCACCAATCACAGCACTGCCGGCTAGTCATGACTGGAGAGGATACAGTACGCTGCCACCCCGACTCCATCACTCCAACGCAGGTGTGGCATCGCTCTCCATTGCAATACAGCAGGTTTAAAGCAACAGTCCAGTGTTTTAAAATAATAATAATAATCTGGGGAATCTGAAAGTATCAGTACCAGTGAAAAAACTCACTCAGACCCGTTATAATGGATGCCTAGGGGCCTTGGTGTGTTTTTTTCAACTGGTTAGCACTTTAAATGTACAGTGTTACCTGGTCATTATTTGTGCATTGTCCAGAAGCAGGGATGTTACAAGGGCGTCAAATACAATGAATAAAGTTAATTTCTATAGATATTATTGAATTAGTTTCCAGGTTAATTGGAGTCCTCTCGTTATGTTCAGTGGGATCACGTTGACCCGTGTACATGAATGTTTTTTTTTTTTTTTTTTTTTTTTTTTTTTTTTTTAATGAACAGGAAACAGTGGGGGCGGAGCAGGGAAACACAGCATCACTGACATCATGAACCTGGAGAGACTGCAGTTGGGTGGACCTGGGGTGAGGCCAACAAACACGCAGGTGCACACACACACACACACACACACACACACACACACACACTGGGATCACATTGTTTATAGTTTTTTTAGGACTTGTATAGAGCCTATTTAAGGGTTAATATTATTTAGTATACTACATGGGAACAGTGCAGTCTGGTTGTTTTAGAATGATGGACATCATAAATCACCTCATAAATAAAAACTCAGGGTTTATGATGTTTAAATATGAAAATATAAAGCAACATGGCATAAAAAAATAAAAATAAAAGCACTTTTTTGAAATCTTATTTTAGTTAGCATTTTTTTTAATGTTTACGTGTAGTATATACTACAACAAATATTCACCTCATGCTCGGTGGATGTCTCAGGGATTATTCAAGCGATATACACCTTACCTCATTATTATTTACTCACGCACTCATTTGCCAAACTGCTTATTCCTCTATTAGTGTCACAGGGAGGCTTGAGCGTGTCTCAGCCAACGCTGGGCGAAGGCGTGATGCATGCAAATAATAATTGAGTTATCACTGATGATTTTTTTTATTATTATTTCCCTTTGAAATGTGGGAGGTTTATTGACTCTCCCTGCATTATTAGCAGAGATACTCAGGTGATACCAGCGTTTTATATGAAGGATGTTTTTAAAGCATTACTTTTTTTTTTAATGTATAATAACTGCGTTAATCATACAGCGTGTAGCGAGGCAGAAATGCTGACTAACAAGTAGGAACATCCAGAAGCTGTGCATAAAAGCTCGGTGGGTGGGATGTCCCAGGGTGGTAGTATCAGGGTTGTGACATCACAAAATGTGTAGGTCAGTCAGAGGTGATAATGCCACTCTTCAAGACATCACCAGACTGTGTAAGTCATGTGACACACTGGCAGGACTTTGTGACAAAGAGACGGAGGGACGTGCTTTTTACATCCTACTCTCCAAAATGAACCAATAAACCACCAGCAGCGAGAATAAAAACAGAATAGTAGACTTTACAGCCAGACTTGTGTGTGAAAGCACTCTTAAATCTCCACTGGTTTGAGGATTGAGCACCTACTAACGAATGTGTATTCATTTCCTCTCGTTTCTTCTAGCTGGGTTGGTCGTGTCCTTCATGTACGTTCATAAACAAGTCGACGCGGCCCGGCTGTGAAATCTGCAGTACAGAAAGACCGTCTCGGCCAGAGCTCGGCACATCCGAGGAGGCAGCTCTTCTTCTATAAGAGCTCTTCAAACCACACTGTGAAGTTTTTCAGCCGCAAGGAGGCCAGTATAGACACGGAGAGGACATGTCTCCATGTCGACCCATTCAATTGGCACAGGATTCGATGTGCTGATGTGAAAACCTAGGTGAGAAAAAGCATCCCGGACCTCTAGGAACTCCCCGGCCTCTCCAGGAATCTCTAGTGCATGCCACGTGCCGTGTTCTGTTACGAGCCGCTGTTGCTCGAAGACGTTCCCGTCACATCTGAGTCTGAGCCCGAGAGCAGCTGATGACGAGACGTCACGGTGGAGATCATCAAACCTCAGCTCGTGTATTGTCCTTAAAGTGGAGTGTCTCTACACGTAACTAGCAATTTCAGCTCGTACCCTTGAACTTAAATAAGTGAGGTTTTTCTTGTCTTTTAGTCTACAGTAAAACACATGAAACGTGCTGGTGTAAAAAATAATAGAGTGACAGGCTGGCGTGATAAAACGGAGCTACTCTTAATACCATAACATTTATTTTCCCATAACACCATGTTCTCCACGTGCTGCGTTTTATTCCTGTTATACCACAGCCATGTATGTTTTTTTTTTTTGTTTGTTTTTTTTTAAGGAACCCTTTACTTCCTCACCAGCTTCTCTTTTCATCTTTGTTGAAGTGAGTAAAATTACAGCTTGTCATGTGACCAGGATACAAGAGTACGAACATCTCTTTCCCATCGTCGGAGAATGTCCTGACCGTTACAAAGCTCCTTCTATAAATGATCAGAATTCTACTTCTGTATAACACCCCACTTCCCATGTGCAAGTTCTTACTGTGTTTTTACGACTGTCTCTTATACTCTCTATAAGCAATTTTTATACACGTCAAAGTATGATACGGAAAATTATTTGGTCAAGGTGTTATCTGCTGAGACCAAAGGCCGCCACCCTCTGGGATGGAATAAAAATGCTAAAATTGTTTTATTATTCATTCAGAATTTGGCTTCAGCAGTTAACAACGTCTTGATTTGGATAATTCTCCATATTGTACTTCATTGTGTTCAGTAATTGTTCATTATTTAATCCACCAATCAGAAAAACTAAATTTCTCGAGTGAATAATAAATAACATTTACGCTCGTTTTAGTAGTCACGTGACCTGCCTCTGTCATGGTTAAAAATTAACCGTAAAACTGTTTAGTTATGTTCTTGTGTAGTATGAAGCACATCACCTCAGGCTTGGTGGATACGGCTGATTTGAGTAGTTCCCTCGACGCTGCCTCGGAAACTATTCAACGCCGTCCAGCTCACTTTTACAACCTACTGATCCGGTTTGAAATAGTTTCCATGAAAATGATTACACCTGAAGTGCAGCGTGTTCAAAAAAACTGCAGATTTATTTGTAATGACATTGGGGGGGTTGGCGTATCTAATTTGTATATTAATACACAGGTCAGGTGTGGCAGGATGATGTAGTGGTTAACACATCTGCCTCACAGCAAGAAGGTCTTGGGTGCGAGTAACGTGCTCGGTGAGGGAGTGTCTGTGTACGTGTTTCCTCTGGGTACTCCGGTTTTCTTCCCCAGTCCTAAAGACTTGCACATTGGCTGTTTCAAATTGCCCTTACTTGTGAGTGAGTGTGTGAATGGTTGCGTGTTGGCCTTTCGGCGATTTGGCAAGCTGTTCAGGGTGTACCTTGCCTTCGCCCAGTTTCAGCCGAGATGGGCACCAGCCTCCCTGCGTCCCTAGTAGTAGGATCAAGCGGTTGAGTAAATGAGTGAGTGAGAGGTACATAGGTCTATGAAGGAGTACAGACCACGTTTTGGATCATTTGTAGTGCTGTATGTTATGTAATGTCCGCTTCAGGGATACTTTGAATAAGCAACACACGGAGTAAAAATAAATAAATAAATGTCAGGTTGAAAATACATCATCAAGATTTCTCTACATCGTCTTCACCACAGACTCAATCCCAAGAGCGATTTAGTTTTTTGAATGAATTTGGTTTGGGGTTTTTTCAATGTTTTACCATAATTAAGACTGTAGTAGGATAATTTTATATAATGTTTGCAAGGTTGATGCAGTTCCCTAAGGGAATTCTGATGAGACTGAAAAATCCTATGAAAATCTTAATTACTGACTTGTTTTGTACTTTTTTGCTGTTGTTTTTTTTTTTTTTTTTTTTTCCATTAAACCTTGTCACAGCACCAATATTGCAGATAGTTATCAGACGAGTTAATGCAGACGAGCCTGATGTAGCAGCTCAGTAAAACGCTCTTCACCAGCCTTAAATGAATAAAAATACTACTCCAATAAAACCTGCTGAAAATATGATCCTCATACAACCAAAACCCAATAAGATACAGTGTCAGTGTTTTACTTGTGCCACACAGGCTCATGACTGTAAATAAGTGCATTTATTATTATAATTAAGTAAATTATATTTGGTGTTTATTTTATGGACAATAAAGTTGAGATTTAAAAACGAATATGCAGTGTTCTTTCATATACTGTAGATGTCACATACAGCTTATACTGTATCTCCTAAATATCATTCGTTATCACATGTTCACCTCTGTTCCTAGGCATGATGAACCATTATTGGTGTCACACTAGTGTAATGGTTAGTACTGTCGCCTCATTGACCCTGCCCATCGCCATCCCCAACCTCAACAACGATAACTCTGACGTTTTTTTATGAGCAGCCTCTATGCTTAGGCCAGCAAGATGAAACTGTTGACCTTTAACCTTGTAACAATGACCTTGACCTTCTAAATTTTTTTCCGGGGCTAATTCTCAAGGACTGCTGGGTGGGTCATTCTGAAATTTTGCATGCAGGTTTCCTCTGGTGTGTAGGTGTGCTTAGGCTTATCAGTTTCTCTGTTTGACCTTCGACCTCGTCAAGGTGACCTTGACCTTATACACTTCGTCTGGGCTATTTCACAAGGACTGCTGGGTGGGTCATTCTGAAATTTTGCATGCAGGTTTCCTCTGGTGTGTAGGTGTGCTCAGGCTTATCAGTTTCCCTGCTTGACCTTTGACCTTGCCAAGGTGACCTTGACTTTAAACACTTTGGGCTATTTCACAAGGGCTGCTGGGTGGGTCATTCTGAAATTTTGCCTGCAGGTTTCCTCTGGTGTGTAGGTGTGCTCAGACCTGTCAGTTACGTTGTTTGACCTTTGACCTTTGACCTTGTCAAGGTGACCCTTACCTTATACATTGTGTCTGGGCTATTTCTCAAAAAGTGCTGGGTGGCTGAGGGGTTTCGCCATCTCTTTTTTTCCTGTTGTGTAAATAAATTATTGTTTGGGTATTTAATAAGACTTAAGTTTGGACTGTAAATAAAAAGTAATTCAGGACAATAAAGAAACTTCTTTATTGCTGTACACAGAATACCCAATCATAGGAAGGTTAGGATTTCTCCTGACCGGATGTGTTCCTTTGGTCCAACTTCTATCAGCATGTCTTACTCCTTCTCCTCTTTACCTTGTGCAGAGGAGGAAGGGGTTTGTTCAGTGCTCCTTCTTTCATAGAGAAGCACATAGGCTTCAGTTGACCTCTTCTGTAGCACATCTGTCTCAGTGGTCACAGTCACCCAATCATCGTTGTAGGTAATCCACTCGCCAGGACTGTTGTTACTGCAACAGTCAGTCACATAATGTCCTATGAAAGACATACGAAGTTCATATGGATCAGCATTAGTACATATGGATCACTATACAGTGGATATAATCATCCATTCATTCATTTTCTAAGCCGCTTAATCCTAATTAGGGTCGCGGGGAGGCTGGCGCCCATCCCAGCCAACTCTGGGCATGGGCGGGATATGCCCTGAACAAATCGCCAGGCCATCGCAGGGCCACCACACACAACCATCCACATTCACACTCACACCTAGGGGCAATTTGGAGCAGCCAGTCAGCCTACTGTGCATGTTTTTGGACTGTAGGAGGAAACCGGAGTACCCAGAGGAAACCCATGCAAGCACGTGGAGAACATGCAAACTCCACACAGAATCGCCCCGGGCCCAGGCCTTCTTGCTGAGGGGGACGTGCGAACCACTGCGGCGCCATGCCGTCCAAATATCTTTTCATAATGAATTATTAAATATGCATGCTCTATTTTACATGTGTGTCAGTGTATGTGAGAGAGAGTGTTAATATCCCACCATAGAATGTTGTCGATCCAATATGGCTCATTACGCTGATCAGCCGATATGTGGATGGTGATCCGTTCTTAACAAAAAAATAAAACAATCAGCACGTATCGCAACCGTTTCCACACAGACACAACTGAAATGTACACGTGGAAGCCTTCTGCCCTACTTTGTTTCTTATCTTTCTTACATCATCTTCCGCGGTGTCTCTCTGTCCGTCTTGCACACATTCATTCGGATTTGCCTCAGCTCGGCTGTTCTCTACATGAAGACGGAAGGCACAAAAGGACAGATTAGCTCTTCTTTAATTAATCTGGACACGATTTTTAATGACTGTAAATATTAAAGGACTTTCTTGACCTCTCTCGAATTAGACACATGGACTGGCGGCTTGTTTGTTACGTACCTGTCATGGGCGTGTCTGAATGAAAAAGATTTTTGATCTGAAGTTCGTGTTCGATGGTTATTGGAGTGTTCATTTTGTCAATTATGTAATGCTGCGTAAACTTGAACCGGTTCAGGTGCAGGATCAGAAATCTGTAGAGAAAAGGAATGCCCTGTCGTCAGCGGGGGCACTCTTACAGCAGTTGTAACTGTTGCATGATTGACTGAACAGTTTCCTGCCCGGGATGGAAAAGGCTGGGCGGCACGGTGGCGTAGTAGTTAGCACGTCCACCTTACAGCAGAAAGGTCTTGGGGTTGAGTCCCAGGCTTGGCGAGAGTGTTTCTGTGCGGAGTTTGCATGTTTTCCTTGTGCGTGTGTGGGTTTCCTCTGGCTACTCCGGTTTCCTCCCACAGTCCAAAGACATGCACTTTAGACAAGCACCATTGGCTGTTTCAAATTGTGAATGGTTGTGTGTGTTGGCCATGTGATGGTCCAGGGTGTACTCTGCCTTCCCCCAGTGTTGGCTGAGATAGGCTCCAGCCTTCCCGTGATTTAATCCAAATAGGATTAAACGGTCAGGCAAATGAGTGAGAAAAAATGTGCCTTGATTTCGAGTCATGTTTAGGGGGTTAGCCATACCTGGGGAGAGTGAGGAACTGCAACCTGGAGGTGGCAGATTCTCCTTCACACACCTCACACTTGTGGTCAAACTCGGTCGGGTTCTATAAGAGGCACAGTAATCGTAATCATGCACAGACGGCTCAGTGATCATGTGATTTAATTGATGTAATAAACGAAGGCGAAGCAGATTGAGAGCTCACATTAATAATGCTGCAGAGGCACTGATCCACTGAGTCGTGCAATAGAGGCACCGATAAATAATTAAACACCTCCTCTTTGTTGGTCTGAGATCCACAGCTGCAACATACATCAATACGTCACCATCACCTTCATCACATGGTACCTGCATTACGAACCCCAAGCTCTTTGTGTTTTACCTGGAGCATGTTATCATGTTTCTCATCTTGAATTTGAAGTTTGACTTGACTGGGCATCTCGGCTCCACGTCCTCTTTCCATCCCAGCCTTGTCCCAGACTCTTCGATTTGGTTCAGACAATGGCTGAGGAACTCATGGGCATCCTACACACACACACACACACACACACACAGAGAGAGAGAGAGAGAGAGAGAGAGAGAGAGAGAGAGAGAGAGAGACTCATTCATTCACTCAGAGAGAAACAAAATCACATCCTGAGCATTTTCATCTTGTGTGTGTGTGTGTGTGTGTGTGTTGTCTACTCACGTTCTGCTTGACAGTGGTGAATTTAGGGTTCACCTTACCAGCTGTGTCAATCAGAGCCCTGAGGAACGTATCCCTGCCAATGCGAGCTCGAATTTTGGAGCTGTTTCGCGACCTCCACAACCCCAGAAAACATCTGCAAAGGATCCAGGTGAGGTTAATTATAGTAATTGTACCCTTACAATCACAATTCTAAATACAGTGTTTGTGAAGCCTTTATAATTCTTCATAAACATGATTTAAAGCATCATCAGATTTTTACACAAGTCCAAAAAGTAGATAAACGGAACCCAATTCAACTAATGAGATAAAAATATCACACTTGGTCATTTAGTTATTGAGGAAAATGATAGTGCATATCTCATTCATTCATTCATTTTCTGAACCGCTTGATCCTAATTAGGGTCGCGGGGAGGCTTGCGCCCATCTCAGCCGACTCTGGGCGAGGGCGGGGTACACCCTGGAGAGCTCGCCAGGCCATCGCACGGCCAACACACACACAACCATTCACACTCACACTCACACCTAGGGACGATCTGGAACAACAAATTAGTCTAATTTAGCCTAACAATAGCCTAACATGCAAACAGAAACGCTCGAGACCAGGAATCAAACCCTGGCCTTCTTGCTGTGAGACGGACGTGCTAACCACTGTACCACTGTGCCACCCTAGTGCATATCAGTGAGTGGCAAAAGAATGTGAACCTTTGCTTCAAACCCCAAATGTTTATGGTATCTGTTGATCAGTCCTGCACATCGCATTGGAGGGATTCAACTTTGGGATGTTGGTGGGAGGTAATTATAAATATAAAGTCATGGATGTACTCTTTGTACCTGAGAAATTTGTCTGCTCTTCTTTCTAAAGAATTTTCCATTAATGAGGAGAGCTCTTTGCAGAAGATCTCGGCTTTAAACAGGCACTGCAGACTTGCGTTAACGTAGCAGTTTGTTCCAAAATTACGCAACCTGTAACAGATTCAGCTCTTAGACACATTAAAGGTTCACAAAACAACACGTTGACTGTGTAAACATATTATACATGAGCTGGTGTGCACTGCTAATGTTCCCTGTATACATATCTGTACAAATTTAAAGGCTCGTTAATACGGTACTGTAATGCATTCTTATACCAACTAATCATTTGTTCATTGATTTGCCGAACCGCTTAATCGTACTGGGGTCACAAGGAGGCTGGAGCCTATCTCAGCCGACTCTGGGCAAAAGCAGAATACACCCTGAAGAGCTCACACAACTATTCCGTTTACATTTAAGGCATTTGGCAGACTTACATTCATCATTTTTATTATACAACTGAGCAATGTAGGGTTAAGGGCCTTGCTCAAGGACCCAACAGTGTCAGCTTGGTGGTAATGGGGTTTGAACTGCCAACCTTCGGATTAGTAATCCAGAGCCTTAACCACTGAGCCACCACTGCCCCACACTCACACCCAGGGGCAATTTGGAACAGAAAATTAGCCGAACGTGCATGTCTTTGGACTGTGGGGAGAAAAAAAATGGAGTAATTGGAGGAAACCCATGCCAGCACAGGGAGGACATGCAAACTCCACACAGAAACGCCTTGCTGATGCCGGAAATCGAACCCAGGACCTTCTTGCTGTGAGGCAGACATGCTAACTACTACACCCCCACGCCAGCCAATACCAAATATAAGTAAGCGTGGAATATTTCAACTAATTCTGTTCTGATTATCATTTGTTTAAAGAAAACTCAGAGACAAACATAGAAATGGGTCATACCCGCCACAGAGCTTCTGATTGGTTGGGATAAAGGATAAAGGATGGGTCTTTAGTTTACGCTCAGAGTGAGTCACACTTTTTCTCTGTTGACATTGACTCCCCTCTGAGGAAGCTGAACTTGTGCTCCATTTATTTTCCTCGATGGGAGTCAGACTGATGCTCCATTCACTTTTCTCAGAGGGAGTCGGACTGGTGCTCCATGTATTGTCCTCGGAGGGGGTCGGAGTCGCTGTCCATCTCCTTTCCTCAAACATCATATTATACCACAATCAGTGAGAAACAGAGTTTACAGTGAATTATTTGAGGTGTCCACAAATTGTGCGTATATATATTTTTCATTTGTGAGTATTTAAAAAATATATATATAATTTTCACAATTTTCCAATGTGAACGTAGTTCACAGAGCCGTAGAACATAAGCTGCTTTTATACGAGCAAAGGGAAACAGTTGCCCCCGGAACAACTTGCACCCAGAGCAAGTTGCACCCACTTTCTCATGTGTACACGGTTACTCTCAAATCAGTGACAAGCCGGAAGAGCTTGCAAACCACTTGAGAAGAGCCACCCACACTGAAGGCATAGGGTCATCATTTCAGTGCATTTCACAACCGTATAGGGCAGGGGTGTCCAAACTTATCTGCAAAGGGCCGGTGTGGGTGCAGATCTTCACTTCAACCAAGCAGTAGCCACACCGTCTACCTGTGTGAACCACTGATCTCAGAAAATGATTGGATCATGTATCCTATTGTTTGTATGCAGCAAAACTTGAAGCCAGACTGGTGCCATCTTGGTGAGACCACTTTACAGCTGAAGGGTATACTTACATAGTTTACAACATGATGGTGGAAATGGAAATAATCACATCCAATTTTTTTTGTTCGTTTGTTTTTTTTTTTCAATAAATTACAAATATCAATGCAATTATTGGTAAGGTTATGTGAATATATGGTACTCACTGTCAGCAGAAAAAATTTCCAGGGTTTTCGAGCTGTGTCGGCTTTCAACAGCTCCATTTTGGGATCGTAACACCAGGCAGTCTCACCAAGATGGCTGCCACTTGGCTTTAAAATTGAAACACTAACCTACAATCTAATCTAGATTTTTATTATATTTTTTTAAATCAGTGATTGAAACAGGTGGAAGGATGGCTACTGCTTGGTTGAAGTGAAAACCTGCATCCACACCGGTCCTTTGCGGGTAAGATTGGACACCCCTGATATAGGGCAATGTCACTGGAAAGCCCCTTTGTGGATGAGTAATGACCAGCTGGTGACCACCCGCTGCAGCCGACGCCACTGATGCAGGGCCTGGATTATCACGTGCTGTGCTTACATGTAATATTTGAAGCTGGTGTGCTCCATATCATAGCGGCGATTACAACTGAACCCAACTGGTGCAGTTCTCTTTGTTACAGTTACGCAAAGCCTAACAAGTGGTTAAGTGGTCGCGTTAATGTGGTGTCTTGTGATTGTTGACAGCAGTATACAACTGATTTTTTAAATTGTTATTACAATGATTATCCCACTATTCTGTATTTTATTATTATTATTATTATTATTATTATTATTATTATTATTATTATTATTATGATCATTATTATTATTATTATTATTATTATTATTATTATTATTATTATTATTATCCCACTATTCTGTATTTTATTATTATTATTGTTATTATTATTATTATTATTATTATTATTATTATTATTATCATCCCACTATTCTGTATTTTATTATTATTATTATTATTATTATTATTATTATTATTATTATTATTATTATTATCCCACTATTCTGTATTTTTGTTTAGTTCCGAGTTAGGTTAGTTGACAGAGTCAAATGAAACCACATCATTCACAGTAATTTGTATTTTTTAACTTGTACATCCGGCTATATCTCAAAAGTTTCCAACTTTTTTTGTTACCGACTGCCCTGTTTATATTATCTTGGCCACATTGTGCTTTCAAAATGCAGTTTTCTTCAAAACACGTAAAAATATTTTGTAACGGTAAAAGAAACACCACCCAAATATAAATGAAACCCATCAGTCCTGAACAAAAACTGAGGCGGTTTGTAGGATTGTCAAATAGAGATTTCGATGACATGGGTCGTCGTTTCAGGTATACCCCTATGTAAGACCTTACATCTGTTACGTGAACCCATGAAATGGTCTTGACGCTACTGTGAGTACATAAACCCTTCGACTTGTTGTATTCAGGGACAGCAAGTTGTTTCGGAACATCTTGCACCACCTCAAAAAGTGGACCAAGTTGCACCCACCGGTGTCACGTTGTTCCGGAGCAAATTATTTTAACGCAGGCAGTTGCCTGTGTAAAAGCAGCTATAGATCTGATAATATGCATAGATATGACATAGATATGCTACAGTATATACATTTTGTAATAAGATACCTCTCAGGAAATGCTGGAGGTCTCTGCCTGTTCATTTTCTACACACAAAGAAACACACAGATATCAAAAAGGTGCTTTTAAACACACTCTAAATTGACACAATACTTTTGAAACACAACATTTAGTTAATTTTATTAGTTAGTTAAAAAAAATAGCTTTTTTAAATTATTATTATTATTATTATTATTATTTTTACATTTTTTACAGCCCTTCTTTTGCCAGAGGCAGTTCTACAGAATGAATAAAAATTCCCATGATTCTCTACAGAAGGTCCACCTACAGTTTTGAAAACCATTGAATGCTATGTGCCCTGCGAACACCTGGCGAGCTGTCCAGGGTCTACTTTGCCCTCGCCCAGAATCGGCTGAGATGGGCACCAGCCTCCCCGCTGCCGCTTAAATCAGTCAGGTTTAACTAGGCTATAATATATGTTACCTTACTTGTGCTGTTGTTTCTGTTTCATACCTTTTTCACATAATATTTAAACATGATTTCTTCAATTTATTTATTTATTTATTTATTTGCATATTATTAAACGTATGCTGTTCCTCACTCACTCATTTCCTGAACCACTTGGTCCTACTAGGGTTACGGGGAGGCTGGAACCTATCTCAGCCGACTCTGGGCAAAGGCGGTGTACACCCACAATAGCTCACCCAGCCACTGCAGGGCAAACACGTGTAAAACCATTCACACCTCTCACACCTTGGGACAATTTGGAAAAGTAAATTAGCCTTGTGTGCATGTCTTTGGACTGTAGGAAGAAACCAGAGTACCTGTAGGAAACCCACACAAGCAATGCAAACTCCACATAGGAACGCCCTCCCCAAGCCCGGGCCTCGAATCCAGGACCTTCTTGTTGTGAGAAGGATATGCTAAATGCCCCAACCAACCACTTCATGTGAAGTTTTAGTTATAAATGGTAAGTATGATGTGTGTGTAATAATTTATATGAGATGTTTCTTACCTTACAGAAACTTAAACAATCATTTTCCTCTGTGGATTCATCCCTATCTAGGGACATCCCTGGTAATAATACTGAGATGCTGAGTTAAAAAAAAAAGAAGAAGAAGAAGAAGAAGAATCACTTTCACATTCAGTTTCTACAGTATTTGTCACACAGTGCTCAGAACCAACACAATCTCTGCCTGAATTCATTACTCATAACACCTGAGGTTTGATTTCAGTTTGATTTTACCGAGATGTCTGTAATGCACTGTACCATTCTTCAGACAACACAGATTCTGAGGACGCCACCTTCTGTTTCTTCTTTTTCTTCTACAGATAATTAAAGGAAAGACACAAACAGACAAAGAGTGATGCTTAAAGGGGGGAAAAATACAGCAGCGTAATTATTTTTCTTCCAATCATTTATTTCTTTATTTTTTTTACCCCCCCCCAATTGGTAACACAAGAATGTCTATATAAATTAGGGGTGTCAAACACGTTTTCATCCCAGGCCACATCAGCATTATGGTTGAATAATCAAAGAGTAAAGTAATTGTAAGATTGTATAAATGTATCTACTTTCTTACATTATGATTTAATTATATCTGCATTTAATTTTAATTAGTTTTAATAATAATAATTAATAATTAGCTTTGAAAGTGTGTGGCACGGTGACGTAGTGGCTGGTTAGCACATCCGCCCCATAGCAAGAAGATCTTGGGTTCGAGTCACGTTCTTGTCATCACTGTTGATATCTGTGCTTAGTCTTGTTCAGATTTATGATTGAAAACATCGGTTTGCATAGGTAGGTGCTACAAACAGGGACAGAACACGGGCAAAGCACGGGGGGGGAGATGGTATAACACCCCCTGATTGCAGCATCCTGGAGTTCTGCTCTTAGGTTACTGGTACAGTGAAGTTCTATTAATTCCATCTGAAGGTGATATGGCGTACTAATGTTGGCATCGACGGTGAAAGAATTGGCAAAGATGGCAGATTTCACATGCTGTGCTCTGATGTCAGAGAAATGCCAAATCAAATTAACTAATCAATCACTCTATTAGCTAGACGAGCACAGGAAAAGCACCCGCGGCTCCGGCTGAGAGGCTCTGACAGACAGGAAAGTGGACAAGACTGTCCTGTTCGAGTTGGGACTTCCATATTTGCAGTTCTAGTTGTTTGTGGCATATTTGCATAATGGGTCCCTCCAGATTGATCTGATGGGCAGCACGGATCAATTTAGATTTACAGTTATCGTATTCTTTGCTCTGGCTGCCACATCAAATGAGGAGACAGACCGGATTGAGCCTGCAGATCTTGAATTTGACCCCTTTGTTGTAATGAATGTAATACTATAATCATTTCATTGGGAAAGGGAACTCTGGCCTTCAAATTATTTACGAGAGAAGCTCATTGAAGTCAATCTCTAGCACTGTACTGAGCATTTAGTACACTAAGTAGTGTCTATAACACAGATATTTTGTAGCCTATGTAGTGAACATGTGAGGTAGACAAGTGACCTCACCTTTTCGTCCTGTTTGATTGCTGTATTAAAGACATTTAGCCCTAATAATAATAATAATAATAATAATAATAATAATAACAATAATATTCATAATAATAATGATAATAATAATGGTGATAATAATAATAATGATAATATATTGAGCTTTTAAAACATAAAGCAGTTTTACAGTATGTATGTTTTGAATGTTTCACTGAACTCTGTGTGTGTGTGTGTGTGTGTGTGTGTGTGTGTGTGTGTGTGTGTGTGTGTGTGTGTGTGTGTGTGTGTGTGTGCGTGTTAGAAGATGTTTTTTTTTTTGTTTGTTTGTTTGTTTTTACACACAGGTATTTTTCACATTTATTAACATTCAGTAAATATAATGTGTGAAAGTTTGTCACAGAGGCATTTCTTACCTTCACCCCAAAGCACAGGAATGCCGGTACTGTCATACCCATTGTATACAAATACAATTTAACTTATTGATCTCGGAATAAATAAGCATTGCTTCATTCCATGACCTGTGTAACAGCTGCTCAGGTGACTGGACAGTAACTGTACTTATGATTCTGCCAGCTGTTGTTACCTCACAACAACGATGACATCATCCCATAGATGCATCCTGGAATATCCATAGGTCCATAACTGGTCCAGATCCATCACCGGTCCATGAATAAGTGAACCAGAAGGCTAAATATGGCTTCTAACTAGCGGGTACTGGCCAACTATGTCATAAATCTAACTATACCGTTATTTATTTATTCTTTTTTCAAACTGTTTAATTCTATTACTAGGGTCATGGAAGGGTGGAGCCTATCACAGGCAATTCTGGGCAAAGGTGGGGTACACCTTCAACATCTTAGTTCATTGTAGGGCCAACACTCACATGCCCATTCACACTCATACCGTAGGGCAATTTGGAACAGCTAATTAGCCTAACCTTTGATGTCTATCAATATTTTTCACCCATATAAGGTACCATTCTTGTAAAAATGTCATTAGTATTTTATAGGAAAGGAATGAAAGTAATTTATTATCTATGCATTTAATATTAATTATGTTATCAAATCTTGTAAAGTTCAGCTGTATTTGTTATACCAAAGGTATGTAATAGCCACTGTTGTAACAGTACAGTACTGTCCCACCCATCAAGTATTGCCTTCCCTATTGTATGACCACCACACACTTTGGCTGATAGTCACACACTTTGTCGATTCGCCACTGAACAGTACAATACATTCTGTACAATACACAACCTGTACAATACATTCTTGATTGATTCATGTTTTTTTGAAGTACACAGATTGTGTTTATTTGCAATGCTGTAAATCCATGATGGTAGATTTTTTAATTGTACTTATATAGCAGAAAGCTGTGAAAAATTCTCTAAGTAGAGCTCTGTTCACACACACACACACACACACACACACACACACACACACACACACACACACACAAATTCAAGTCATTCTCTTCTGCAAACTTTGATATATATTGGTATGTCTTATATCTGTTTATGCATATATTTGTAAATTAGCCCATAATTAAAATGATTTACAGGTGAATTTTTATCCATGAAATATGTTCATTCTTTTGTTACCTCTATATTATATTATTGTAATGTGTTACTGTCTGGATGTACTAATAGGTGAATGAAATGGGGGCAACAGTGGCTCAGTGGGTAACGCTCTGGGTTACTAGAGGTTCAAGCCCCAGTACCACCAAGCCACCACTGTTGGGCCCATGAGCAAGGCCTCATCCCTCAACTACTCAGATGTATAAAGCAGATAATAATGTAAGTCGCTCTGGATAAGGGCTTCTGCCAAATGGCATAAATGAATAAATAAATTAATTTAAAAAAGCACCAGTTAGTCAAGAATGCAGCAGCAAAAATCCTTACAAGAACCTGAAGAATATGAGCACATCAACCCTAACTTATCTACACTGCACTGGCTCCCAGTTAAATTTTGCATT
The DNA here is from genome assembly GCA_030014195.1 of Neosilurus mollespiculum. NCBI lineage: Eukaryota > Metazoa > Chordata > Actinopteri > Siluriformes > Plotosidae > Neosilurus > Neosilurus mollespiculum. Next base: position 20,844,577 of record JAQMYF010000010.1, on the reverse strand, counting down.
AAATCTAAAATACTACTACTGACCTATAAAGCACTAAATGAATAAACCCACCACCTGTGGGAGGGTCTATAGGGGTCGGGTGCAGTGTGAGCTGGTTGGCAGCCGAAGGCGTGGGTTCTGCTGGACCGATCCTCGGCTACTGACTCTGGCTTTTGGGACATGGAATGTCACCTCTCTGCGGGGTAAGGAGCCTGAGCTGGTGCACAAGGTTGAGAGATACCGACTAGACATAGTCGGGCTCACCTCGACACATAGCTTGGGCTGGACCTTATTTCATTCTGGAGTTGCTCATGGGGAGAGGTGGTAAGCCAGTGTGGGTATCCTTGTTGCCCCCGTCTCGGTGCCCATATGTTGTGGATCTCCAACAAAAGGATAGCCTCCCTCCGCTGCAGGGTCCTGACTATTGTAAATGCACCAAATGACAGTTCAGTGTACCCACCATTTTTGGAGTCCCCAGAGGGTGTGCTAGAGACTACTCCCCTTGGGTATTCCCTAGTCATCCTGGGAGATTTCAACACCCATGTGGGTAATGAAAGAGGGACCTGGAAGGGTGTGATTGGTAGATTCGCCCTCTCCGATCCAAGCCCAAATGGTGTTTCGATTTACATTCCTTCTCTCACCTGTGGCACGAGCTTTGGATAGTGACCAAAAGAACAAGGTCGCAAATACAAGCAGACAAAATGAGCTTCCTTCGTAGGGTGGCGGGGCTCTCCCTCAGAGATAAGGTGAGAAGCTCGGTCATCCAGGAGGAGCTCGGAGTAGAACTGCTGCTCCTCCGCATTGAGAGGAGCCAGTTGAGGTGGCTCAGGCATCTGATTAGAATGCCTCCTGAACGCCTCCCTGGTGTAGTGTTTCAGGCATGTCCGACCGGGAAGAGACCCCGGGGTCAACCCAGAACATGCTGGAAAAACTATGTCTTTTGGTTGGTTTGGGAACGCCTTGGTGTCCCCCCAGAAGAGCTGGAGGAAGTGGCTCCAGAGAGGGACATCTAGACCTCACTGCTTAGGCTGCTGCCCCCAGAACCCAACCCCGAAAGAAGCGGAAGATGAAGATGAAGATGACATTTCCTCTCTAAATATTAATTATTACTATTCATTCAGAGCACATGTCGGTATGGTCCTGACAGACCACAGGCGCTGAAGAACACTGAAATGTGTTTTTACTTCCCAGTGTCCGTGTCTGAAATGTCTGTTCTTGACTTGTTGATTATTTAACTGATTTGGTTAAACATAATATTAACAAAATTGTGGAATTGTTTCAGTGTTGCGTTTTTAATGCCTCTTAGTATATTATAATTGTTATTGTTTATTATCATTGTTATAACTATTGCTATAATGATTAAAACTCCTAAATAGATGTATATAGGTTTAGCTTTTTAATGTTTCATCCTTTATTTTATCATTTCCCTTGTTCGTTGCTAGGTTTGCTCAGTTGTTGGTGTTGGAGTTGATGCATTTTTATTTCACTGCTGCTGTACTTATACAGCCATGCATGTGAGCAATATAATTCTTGAAAAAAAAATGGATAGTTAATTTTCTAAAGAATCCAATTTATTAACTTTTTCAATGGGAAAACCTTTTGTTTCCATAAAAAAAAGCAACCTGAAATGAGTGTTCAGGTGCTAGCTGGATAAATGTAAACTGTATTTTGTATACTGTATATATATATTTCTGAAATTATTTCATTATAGCACAAAAAATAAAACTCATATTTAGTTATTTATTCATGCATTTATTTATTCTTTTTTTTTTTATCTTGCTGAAATTGTGGTAAAATGCCACAGAAATGTTTATGTGGCAGGAAAAAAAAAAAACACACAACAACAGTGTGGTGAAGCTGGGAGGCTTTCAGACACTCTTGACACACACAAAGGGATATTTCAGATCACACGGAATGTCGTTCCAATTCTTAACATCTGCAGACATGAAAATTTTACTGGATTAAAAACAGAATACCAAATCCTGACATTATATGTTGTGAAAGACAGATTTTAAACAAGAAAATTCCAGATCTACTTACTCATGTCAAAAGGAAAGTTCATATGAGCACAGTACTCATTAGGGCGAGAATTTGGTTCACCAGGATTCCACTTGGTGAAACTCAGTTTGGTGCCATCAGACCAAAACCAGTCCAGTCTCTTAAATGTTAAACATCAGACAATCCATTAGATGCCATCATATTTTAATATTTTAAGTGTTTCTTTATCTTAGCGGGGAGGGATGATAAATCAGTCACTGCAGTTCTATGTATTCAATCCTGTTGAATATTTAACCGAGTTTATAAAGAGTTCGATACTTAACTGACCATCTCACATCTAGAAAGGCCGATCCATGTTGCTTTCTCCTGGGGGTCACGATCACGGATAATGGACTTGACCTGCTCATATTCATCGTTAGTGTGAATGGAAATCAGGTGGGCATCAAGTTTCAGACAATGTTTCTAGAAAAAATAAAAGGGATTCATTACATGTACTTATTATTCCGAATTTTACATAATATTTCATAAAGCCCCCCTGGTACTATACTTTTATCCATCCCTCCATCCATTCATCTATACATTCCTGCATGCATGTTTTTTTTACTGAGTGCTTGCTTTATATTGATCAGGTTTTCAATAGATCTAGAACCTGTCCTGGAAAATAAGAAGATAAGGCCAGAATTTTACAGCCCATCACCTACACACATATTCACTCTTTCATCCTTAGGGGCAATTTAGAGTGACCACTATACATACTAGTAGTTTTTTAGGAGGGGAGGAAACACAGACTAGGGAGAACATGTGAAACTCCTTACAGGCAATGAACCCAAGACTTCAGGAAACTCAAAAACACAATCATACAGCAGTGGAGTTCTGTTATTTTAGCAAAAGGTAAACAATTACATTATATGTAATACCATAGAATACATTTTCATGTATAATTTTTAATAGAATAATAATAATACACTCTGGATCCACCATGATCATGATTAACTGCACTGGCACTGTAAAAAAAATTCCCTCAGTATTCCAAGATCTTGATTTGGAAGTATTTTC
>JAQMYF010000010.1:20829838-20841444 GCA_030014195.1 Neosilurus mollespiculum | reverse complement strand
ATTAGTCATCTAATGACAAGTGAAGAGTGAATGAAGAGTGAATGGGTGGTATGCATGAAAGAGAGGATGAGCACCAGTGTGAGTTTATAGTAAGCTCAGGGATGAGTTAGAAATGTGTTTAATGCAGTCCAAAGTGTTCATAAAGCACAGAATCGTGGGAAAATGAGAGGTATAAACAGAACGAACTGGTAAACAAAAGTGACTGGGTAGTCTGGAAATTCACAAAGATGATGAAGTATAAAGAAGTGATATTTTAAAGAGAGCGGAATTAAAATAAAAATAAGTATATGAATATATAAAGTAAAATAAATAAAAAATAAAATAACTGCGATGGTCTGGCGAGTTGTCCAGGGTGTACTCTGCCCTCGCCCAGAGTCGGCTGAGATGGGCGCCAGCCTCCCCGCCACTCTAATTAGGATTAAGCGGTTCAGAAAATGAATGAATGAAAGATTTAACCTAACATTTGACCTTTGTATGTCAGGGTGAATCCTATAAAATAGAGTTCATGACTGAAACAGGGCGAAATACTGCAGGTGTGCAAACATACCGTACACTTAGCATGGCTAGCAATCAATAATGCTTTGCAAAAAAAATTATGTCACCACCATATCTATAGAAATTAAATATAAACATGCAAAATATTACCAAGGTAAATAGATTTCCTGAATGTATTATCTTAGGAATTAGAATTATAGTATACTGATGTATACTATAATATGTAATCTAATATGTATAGATACATAATACCAAAGTAGTTTTTTCAAAGTGATTAATAAATAATATGGATGCCTTTAAATAAACAGTAGAAGTCAGGGTGTAATCAAGCATCCTCTACAGACAGAGAGGAGTTGGGTTGAGCTAGCAGGTAATTTCCTTCAGAGATCTGGTACTACCGGTGTCAACTCCTAGGCATCCACAGTCTTGTCCAAAGCAAATCATAATGATGGTCCACACAGTGATCCTGAGGACTTCTTTGAGGTGTTTGTGCAGGCAGTGGAGACATGGGAGTGGCCAGAAGATTCCTGTCAGGCTAGGCCCAGCTAGTATACATGCAGCTGCTGCCTACCACCAACCTGCATTATGCCAACATGAAGCAGGCTGCCCTCCAGCATGTCGGCCGCTCCCAAGAGCAGCAATACCAGCGCTTCCGTGTACTGAAACAGGGCCCATTCCCCTGAAAGCTGCTCCCAGTGCCCATGTCCTTTTGCAGGGTATCTCTTCCCTTCCCTGTCTGTTTTTCTTCAGGTTCTAAGTCTGCAGAAAAGCCTGGGCACAGCCATAGGCGTGGCAGGAACGCTGGGCTGTTCAGGGATCAGCATTTCCTTGCTGATATACTTGTTTTCACTGGTACTGAATCTAAACAAATTCTACAGAACTTGTCAACACCAAGACACTCAAGATAATTTAAAACAAGACCATTAAAAATAATAATAATAAAATAAAATTAAATAAATTAATTATTATATTTCACTGACCCCTGGCTACACTCAGTCCTCACTTGACGAACCATTGTTACGGGTTCTTTGGGCAGTTAATCGCTGTAATGTTCTAACAGGTTTCTAACTTTCCTACAGGGGAAACCATTATTTTATAGTTTTTACCTATACGTAAAAAGCAACAAAGGGAGAAGCCATAAATATAAATGATAAACATGTGTGAAATAAACACCAAAAACACCAAAATGTTGTTTTGGCCTATTTATTTATTTATTTATTTATTTATTGTGTAAATAAGCAAGCTTGCCCAGGAATCTTTTTGTAGATTTAGAGAGAAAAAACCCCACAAGGAAAAGAAAAAGGGGAGGGGGGGGTGTCGAATATTATTTTTTAATACAGCATTATAGCTCGCAGGGTGATGTAGCTCTCTTGACACTTAAAAAAGGACAGAGCAAATTACATGGAATATCATTCCAGTTCTTTAGGGCTGCAGAAACAGAAAAATACAGAATAAAACATAAAGTAAAAATTCAACACCAAGCCAAAAAGTTATGTAAAAATGCAGCTACAAAACAAAACAAAAGCTTCCAGCTTTACTTACTACTCCAATTCATATGTGCACAGCACTCATTAGGTAGAGAATTTGGGTCTTCTGGATTCCACTTGGTGAAAATCAGTGGGGTACCATGAACAGTAGACTGATAATGACTAAAGTTTGTGGTTCTTACTCGGATTATGTTTAAGAAAATTATTAATGTATTCTGAATCTGTATGCCTCCATGTTTTTATACCACATATTTAATTAAGTTTAGTAAGGATTGCATATTTTTCAGTGCGAACCTTCTCACAGCTGGAAAGGCCAATCCATGTTGGACTCTGCATGGGGTCTATACTTTGGATCTTCTGATATTCACCCTCGTTGTGCATTGAGACCATGTTTGCCCCGAGATTCACACAGCATTTCTATAAAAATGGATTAGTGTCGTTTCATGTTCACGAACTGCAGATTCAATGCATAATTTTGTACTTTTTTTTTTTTTTAAGTAGTCTATTCAGTACTGTATTTGGTTTTATCCTCGTCACATATGTACTGCGGAATCTGTCCGAGGATCTCTGATGAGCAGGCAAAAAATACACCTCGGATGAGGCGCCAGACTGGATGAAGATCAGGCCTGATACAAGGACTCAAGTAAACTCAGTAAGAGTAATTAGACCGTGGTGTGAGAACATGTTCCAAATTCAGACCCCCTTGGCTAGGCTTAATGGATTCCAGGGAAATCGTAGACCTCACTTTGTGAACTATGACTGTGAAAAAAAACACAACATCAACATTTCTAATATTATAGAATAAGTAATAGACTCTGGGTCTACTATGACCGTGACCAGGATAAGTATAACACAGCCATAGTTGTACATAACAGTTTCATTATTGTTGAATTGTTTAAATCTTTAAGTCAAAGAAGCATGCAGCCATGCAGTGTTCAGTGTACACACATTCTTCTGTGATCTAAGTCCACTGGTTAAGTGGCATGGACACAGGTTTCTACTTCCGGTGAAGTAAAACCAAAATCAGGGCACTCCTTTATGTAAATATAATCAGTACTGATTGTGCCTATAAGCACATCAGCTCTGTTTCAGGTGGGTGCTGCTGAGCGCTACAGTAAATAAAGCACCAGTACCTGCTAAGACACCATACTGCAAGTTTGCAACAAATTACTATACATGCACAGAAGAAGTAAAAAAAAAAAAACATTTTTTAATCCTAAATGTATGTTACTTCCTGTAACCCTGCATAACACGGTTGAAGAGAAAAATGCTCTGTCTGACATGGCTAAGCTACACGGTGCCTGCAAACAAAAGCACAAAGTATAAATGAATAGATGATAGTATTTGGGCACTTGAGAAAACGATGATTTTGGCACGCTTCATTGCACACTGTGCAACCAAATGGTGGACCAAATGCAGTTGGAGCAAAACACAATGCGAATCTGTACAATTTGAGGAGAGGTTTGGAAAGCCAATATAAAGGCTCAGAAATGTCCACTATTTTTAGTCTAGTGCACGTCATAATGCCACGTGTATCACGTGGACAACATCTCCGGTCAATGGGTATGGTGGAGGCCGGGTTGAGCTACAGTGAGGTAGCGAGACGTATGGGCTGTACACAACCCACCATCAGAAACCTGACTGACCGCCACAACATGATAGGGTCCATTGGCGACACTTGCGGGACCGGTTTCGCCGTGCTGTATCATCGCAAATCACCGCCTGTATCACCGCAAACGGAGGTCATACTCGATACTGACTGTTGTGACTTCCATTTTGGCAGGTGACATTTTGTTTTGTTGTTTTTGATGTGCATCATTTAGCCTTGACACTTTTGTTGGAAGTTTTTTGTTTGTTGCTAAACAAATGATCCATATTACAAAAATCCTGTTTTGGGTACCAGGATAAAAATTATGGTCTCAAAGTGTTTAATGACTGTCAGTGTATAATGTTTATATCTTTTGCCAGTAGTATTCACAAAGTATCTCTATAGGTTTCCTCCTGGTACTCCAGTTTCCTCCCACAGTCCAAAGACATGCACATTAGGCTAACTGGCTGTTCCAAATTGCCCCTAGGTGTGAGTGTGAAAGGTTGTACGTGTGTATCTGGGATGGTCTGGTGAGATTTTCCCCCACTGGTGAGTCAGCTGAGAAGGCTCGGGTCTCCTCACATCCCCAGTAGCGGTTCGGCAAATGAGTGAGAGTGAATGCACATTTTATTAGGAACACCCCATGACAGTCATGTGACAGCAGCGGAATCAAGTACTAACTGGGTTCTGACGTGAGACCTCGACTGATGAACTTTGATATCATGACAGACATATTTGCATATTATTGTTTTATTTTCTCTTTAAACACACGGCATCTGCGTTAGAAATCAACTGGTTTTCTGACCAGACACACGGACAAAAAGTTCAAGTTCAACAAGTTCTACAGACCAGAGAGCATCGGGACTCCTCACTCTCTCGTCTGCACAGAAACTTCCTGCAGGTGTTGGCGCACGACACTGTCCAGCACCTTGCTCAGACCCTTACAGGCCACCATTGCAGCCTCCATCAGCGCTGGTAGATGATCCTGGTGGAGACGGGCGTCCATCTGCACCAGCGCGATGTTCTCACTGCGAGGCAGGAGCGCCAAAGACAGTGCAGTGCCACCGCCGCTCTCCTCTGCGTGGCACAGATCAGCCAGTGGGGTGTCCTCCACAAAGCCGGCTGTACAGGCACATACGTAATCACGCATGGGGATGCCAGCGTCTACCAGCGCCAGAGTAGCTGCATTAACACACGCACTGTAGTTCCCACCATCGGACTGGAGGATCTGCCCAGGAGAACAGAATATTATTAATGCATGCACCACAAACAACATTCATTTGAAATTCGATTATAGCTGCACTCGTATGTGTGCAATGCCATGAATAATGGCACATGACCAGGCAAAAATTTTTTTCAGTTATAGGTTTAGAAACACGGGTGCAACTTATTCCTAAAACCCCCAACTTCACAATACAAGCTGAATTCAATAAGAAATATCTCTTTTCAAATGAGTATATCCAGAGTCCATGGACTTCGATGATGTCTAGGATTGATTTTCGGGTTTGACATATGTGACCCACTCCAGCATAATACGGATTTAGGAGGAAATTTGAGATACTGAGATATTGATATATTTGGAAAGAGAATTGAATCTGATTTAAAATGAGGTATAATACATGATTATAGCATGAAACTGATCTGAGTTACATCACTTTGTATGTCGCTAATCAGGAAATGCTACTTTTGAGAAAATAGTAATTACACTTACAGAACCAGTTTCTGAATGTCCGCATTTACCCCCCAACACCCATATACTAAATGAATCCGTCTCTCGGCCAATCAGCGCCATCGTACTAGCTTCATCCTAGCAACAGATGAGTTCTATTTACACCGAGTCATGTGTGTTTTGAGGCTTCTCATTGGTTTAGCATTATATAATCGGGGGAATCCTTCTGGGATTCTGTAAGTAGGGAGAGTGAATATGGATAATAAGGGAATACCCTGAGCAACCACAAAAGCGGATTGAAAATCACCAAAATAAGTGGATATTCTCATTGTTTTACAACAACTTGGACATGGGACCCTTTCTTAAACAAGTAATAGTTTAGCGTGGATAGGTTGTGTTTACGGAGATTTTGCTTTGAAGGATGTACATTTTCGTCCAGATACGAAATTTTTAACTTCCTCAAAACACCACCCTGCGACTTAATCCGTATTATGCTGCAGCGGCTGACAAATGTTCTTAGCTTTCTCGGATTTCCTAGAACGTTTTAAACACGGACATACACGAAAGGGTGGAACTTGATGTTAAATCCTCAATAACTGGGAATTACACACCTCTCTTTATCTTATCTGTAGGTCATGTTAATGAATCAGACGTAATGTCTGTTATGTGACGTCCGTCAGCCAGAGCTACTAAGTGCCTCAATTCTTGTTCGCCAAGAAGCCATCCATTCCTCGACATCATTTGGATGAAATAACCAACAACGAGTACCTTAACATAGATGTCTATCTGGGAGCGAGGGTAGAGCTGGGTGAGCACGGCAGCTTCAAAGGTCTGTTTCAGGTGAAGACTCATCTCGCTGGACTTGCGATCGCCGTGCGGTCGTCGTTTTCTCTCCGCTGTGCTGAACGTGGCCATGCTGTACTGACAGTTAATGACTGCGCGGTCATGTAGGCATTTACTTCTGGACCCTCGAACCTTGAAACAAGTGAAAGCAAAACAGTGAAAGATGAAGGAAAACTAAATGACTTCAGTATCAGCTAGAAGGTGTGGGAATCACCACGGATGGAAGGCTTTTCAATAAATGTGTGTGTTTATCTGGGAATCTGGTGAACAGTAACAAAGAATGATGAACGGAGTGCTGTACTTAAAGAGGAGATACGATGCTTTTTCCACTTTTCGGACCCGTAACAGCCTTGAACAGTCGTGTTAGACGATGCCAGACTTTCTGGGATGTTCCAGCTGGCCGTAAACACGAGATTCTCCCGATTGTTTATTTTTGGAACACTAGTGCATCAGTGTGCTGGGCCTTCTGATTAGCTGGCCCTCTCCCACTCTCCCCTCCATGACCAGTGGTATCTCAGCCCATCCTGGTTCGCCTCCCCTTGCAATGAGTGTTACCGTTTTGTGCAACCAATCAGAGCAGAGAAGGCACAGAGCACGGAAAGACCATAAACGGAAGGAGGAAGCCAAACAGGCAAAAATGAGTGCTTCGGGGGGGAGGAGGGAAGTAGCTTCCTGAAGAACCGTGGAGGTTTTTTTTGATAAGGAATCGTACTTTGGTGCGCCACTGGTGTCCGAAATGAAAAGTTAAGATCTGAATTTTTTGTTTTTTTTTTTAGTATTAAATTTTTGGACAAATTTTTTCCTTTTTTTTTTCTCAGTAGCAGCAGAAGCAACATTAGTCAGTCTTTTTTTCCACCATCTTTCTTTTCTACCCAAATACCTGTGCTTTCACTGGAGTAAAGAACAGGTGCGTTTTTGAACACCTCTGGCCACAAGAGTGCAAGACATCAGGAACTGATATCGGGCAAGGAGGTCTGGGTCACCGCCATCCTTCCAGAGGGGTTGGAGTCAGGGTGGAGCTTGCTTTGTGCACAGGGGCTTAAAAGGGGCCCATTCACGAGTGATCGGCTGATGTGTTTTATCTTCCACAATCAGTTCATTTCTGCTGAATTGAAAATATTTCTGGTAAAACCACCACAGCTTACGAGCTCAGTACCTCTCAAGTCATCCGTTTTACATCTCGTTCTACTTCTGTATCTGTTTACGATAACAAGACCGCTTAAGCAGAGACACTATTTTGCGTACGCATGATAATTTGGCAGTGCAACAGCGATTCATAAAAGAAAAATAGGGAAAATGTCTAACATCAAGTGTTAAGAGACAAAAGAAGGCGTTTCAAGAGAAATAAAAACATGAATGTGTTTAGTAATACCATGGCGCCCGGTGCAGGGGTCACTGGCGCTCGTGTACGGGAGTAAGCAAACGGTTTCAGAAAGACACTGTGGCGGATTCCACTTTGCTTCCATGAGAGATCACTGTATTTCATCGTTACTTGATACATGCCTGGGTAGTAACTGAGACCCTTTAACATGATGCCGGAACAGGTTCGGGCCCCTTTAACGTGACGCCGGAACAAGTTCGGGCCCCTTAAACGTGACGCCGGAACAGGTTCGGGCCGCCTTTAACGTGACGCCGGAACAGGTTCGGGCCCCTTTAACGTGACGCCGGAACAGGTTCGGGCCCCCTTTAACGTGACGCCGGAACAGGTTCAGGACCCCTTTAACATGACGCTGGAACAGGTTCAGACCCCTTTAACACGACGCCGGAACAGGTTCGGGTCCCTTTGGTCCAGTGATATTGTAATACAACAACATACAAAGGGTCGGACCCCCTTGACACTGGAGACTCCTTCCATATTTATTATTGAACAGCACACATTGCAGCTCCTAGAGGTGTTTTAAGGGATGTGTGTGTGTGAGATGTAGTTCAGACAGCAGTACTGTAGATGAAAGTCGCACCTCATGCGGTCCGTACACCACCGCCAGCGCCTTGGTGTTGCCCTGCTCCATGTACGCAGAACCGTCTGCCTGCCCGAACACCCCCATGCGGGCCTGAACCTTCCGCAGTTCGGTGGCCTTGCGTCCATCCAGCCGGTATCCCTGATCAGACAGCAGCTCGAGCCCAGCCATTCTGTAACGTATCGACCTACAAAACGTTCAAATCGCCCGAACAGGAAGTACCATGTGCTGATTTGGTGCGACTCTGTTTCTTTTTCTTCCTACCCACATTTCGGTAAGCCCCGCCCTCTCGTTGCTGATTCGCTCATTTCTGCACGTGGACTCAGAAGGAGCTCGCTCATTAGCTTACGAAAACAGAAGATTGGGGTTTTTTATTTTTACATTTATAATATTAAATATAAATAAATCATGACGGGCAAATAAAGCAAAAATGAATGTATAAAATAGCTCGTCTTTAAAGAACAGGTTAAGTGTTTCTGTAGCTTTATCTGGAACATTGTAATTTATGGCAGAATACGGGTAAGGTAAGGGTAGCACCTCAATAATACTACATGAGCCACTAACAGGCGGGATTATGACGCCATATTGGAAGGGTGATTATCGCTTCCATTGCATTGTGAGCAGTTCAAATCGGATCATAGATATTCCCAAAAGGGCTTGTTTGTTTACATACATACATACATACATACATATATATATATATATATACACATACATACATATATATATAGTGAAGGAACAATGCAAACAGGCTTACGAGCATGTTTCACACTTCCAATATGGCGGCAGTTGGGTCACGTGAAAGCCCACGCCAAGGGAGCCTCGTGCCCTATCTAGAATTATATGATATCTATAGATAGGCTGAATATGACATCTTAAAATCGCGACAATGGAACTGATTACGGATCCTCGTTTGGTCCAAAAAGGCCGAACAAGTTAAAAAACAAATCCAGATCAAAACTATTGGCGAAACCGGAAACCACTTGTTCTATAAATAACGTGTTATACATAGAGCTATATATGTTAGAAGGATAAGAGTTATGTTTTTGCTGTTAATGGTAAAAACTAAATTAAAAAATATATATAAAAAAAGATCAAAACACAAATAAGAGCTTGTTTACTCACTCATGTCCACCAGCAGTGATCGTTGTTATTATAATACAAAATCATAAACACTGGTCTTAATGTCCCATAATGCACTGCGGTTAGACGGAGCCTCAATGTCGAAACGCCACCCGGCTGGTTGGAGATCTCCGGGTTGGTGTTGCTGATGTGTTCGAGCAGAGCACCCAGAGGGACCCGACTAAGGGATTAAAGTGCTCCTGCCTCGATCGATTTGAGTGGCAGTGATCGAGGGGTAAATTAACCCCAATGCCTCACTGTGAGCACGTTGTCGAACCACATATTTAGTGTTGTAGGAAACTGTACAAAACAAATCTTGGGATTGTTCTGACATAGCGGTCAGTACGTCCACTTCACAGCAGGGTCCTGGGTTCGGGTGTTCCTATGCGGAGTGTGCATGTTGTCCCCGTGCTTGCGTGGGTTTTCTCCGGGCACTCCGGTTTCCTCCTGCAGTCTAAAGACATGCACGTTAATCTAATTGGTTGTTCCGAATTGTCTCTTAGTGGGTGTGTGTGTTGCCCTGCGATGGACTGGTGAGCTGTACAGTTTGTACCATGCCTTCACCCAATGTTGTCTGAGATAGGCTCCAGCCTCCCCGGGACCCTAGTACGATTAAGCCATTTCGGCAAACGACTTGAGTGTGTGTGCTCACATAATTATATGCTGATAATATGCGAATCGTGGGCCCGGTGGCGTAGCGGTTAGGCTCACGATCGAGAGATCATGGGTTTGAATCCCCGTCGGACCCCCACCGTGCTAAGACCCCTGGGCAAGGTCTTAACCACATGTGTGCCTCTGTCCACCCAGCAGTATAAAGGGGTACCAGTAAAATTACTGGGACGGTAACCTGAGATGGACTAGCGTCCCATCCAGGAGGAGTTGAACTCCTAGTCGCTTCACGCTACAGAAACCGGGGATGAGCACCGGCCTGATGAGCCACTAGGCTCGGGTGTAAAAAGCCCCAAAAAATACGCAAGTCGTTCAAGAGTGGGTTTTTCTTTTGTCATGGAGATGCAGCAATCTGCGCACAGTGTAACAAACCCCGCAGTAATCAGTAATTAAAACATGCAACATGCAATTTTAAAAATAAAATTTATTAGCATCTCTAATGTGTATAAATAAAAACATATATAAGAAACAATGCATATATGCATTATGAGCAGAACAATAACTGAAGTCTGTGATACAAAGGAGCTGAGGCTAACACACCCCAGTCTGGGTTTTTTTTTTTTTTTCTTTTTTGAAAATTTTTTGAAGTATGTGTGTCTGTGAGAATGTACCTTGGAACTCAAGCATTGCAAACATCCATACCTACGGGTTGCGACTCTAAATTCAGTCATTACAATGAAAGAAACAATGATACAAAGAGACAGAAACTGCAGCAGCGTGTGTTGGAGGATGGATTTTGACGATGCCCTCTGAAGGGAAAACAAATGAAAGATTAAATGTGACTCTGGCGAGTCTCAGGGTCGGTTTCCACAAAACCCCGGAAACCATCAGTTCCACATTCACAGCAAACGGTATCTGCTACAGATCATATAAAGGAAATATACAGTACTCTGTGTTCGGAGCCTCTGAAAAGTGTACCAGGGCGTATAATGACACAACCTCTCCATCCATGAATCAAAGCTGTGATCGAATACAGGAATTATGGTAAAACAAGCAAAAATACAAACAGGGCAAGTCAGTTATGTTCAGATTTTTTGTGTGCAGGTTGTATTAAGGGTTACTGTAACACTCAACTGTGATCTGTGAGCTCAGTCACGTTGGATCAAAACTTCCACAACTCAATCGTTTTGGTCATGCGTTCAACACTGGTTGAAATAAAAACCCTTTAAAAATGATCAGATATGCACAAGACACAAGCGACGCCTCTGAGAGCCGCAAGAAAAAAAAGAAGAAAAAAAAAAGGTCAGAGGTCGGGTCTGAAGTAAGATAACTGCTGCTGTTATTTAAAAAAAAAAGAAAAAAAAAGAAAGAAAAGCATGTAACAGACAAAAACGAAAAGCAACACAGATCCTTCAAATCGTAGCTACACGACACTGTGGGGAGCGCGACTGGCATCAAGTCTGAGAAACGTGCCGGTTTATTACACGCTCGCCCAGTGGCTGAAACTCGGGAGATTTATTATTATATTTCAATTACTGACCGCAGCCCATTTGTTGATATCCATCCACCAGCCCTCCCATCTGCCAAACCCACCCATCCATCCATCCATCCATCCATCCATCCAACCACCCGCCCATTCATTCATCCATCCATCCATCCATCCAACCACCCATTCATCCATCCAACCACCCATTCATCCATCCATCCAACCAACCAACCACCCATTCATCCATCCAACCACCCACCCATTCATCCATCCAACCACCCACCCATTCATCCATCCAACCAACCAACCATCCAACCCACCCACCACCCATTCATCCATCCAACCACCC
>JAQMYF010000010.1:20814631-20825925 GCA_030014195.1 Neosilurus mollespiculum | reverse complement strand
TGTCCATGTCCCACGTCTGAGTCTATAAATCTGTCCGTGGCCATGTCTCCACGTCTGAGTCTAGAAATCTGTCCGTGTCCATGTCTCCACGTCTGAGTCTATAAATCTGTCCGTGTCCATGTCCCACGTCTGAGTCTATAAATCTGTCCGTGTCCATGTCCCACGTCTGAGTCTATAAATCTGTCCGTGGCCATGTCTCCACGTCTGAGTCTAGAAATCTGTCCGTGTCCATGTCTCCACGTCTGAGTCTATAAATCTGTCCGTGGCCATGTCTCCACGTCTGAGTCTATAAATCTGTCCGTGGCCATGTCTCCACGTCTGAGTCTAGAAATCTGTCCGTGTCCATGTCTGTGTCTCCAAATCTGTCCACGTCTGTGTCTCCAAATATCTCAGTCTCCATGTCTGTGTCTCAAAATCTCTTTGTTTCTGTGTCTGTGTCTCCAAATCTGAGTCTCCAAGTCTGTCCATCTCCAGGTATGTGTCTCAAAATCTCTCCGTTTCCATGTCTGTGTCTCCAAATCTGTCTGTCTCCATGTCTGAGTCTCCAAAACATGTCTGTGCCTGATTCTGTCTGTCTGAAACGGTGTGTCGGTCTCCGAGTCTGAATCCGTCGGTGTCCACACGTTCATCCGTCCGTCTCTATCGTACTACTGCTCATGTCCCTGTCCAAACAGAAAGGTCTCTGACTCGCCTCTAATGAAAAATGATGTGGATCACCTCTTCACTAGGACTGGGTATTAGGGCGATTTATTTTAGGTTCACAGCAAGCTAACGATTTAATTCAATCCCATGCAAATCAATTCCAATTTGTTATTGACTCAATAGAAGCATTTACAGCTTGTTTACCTTTTATTAGTCAGGGCCTGTCTATTTAATTCTCTGACTGTTTCATTAGAGCTGAAGTGCACCAAGAAAGCGGTCACCTTTCCACCAATACATATTAATCTATAATACAGTATATATCATAATATATTATTAATTCTATTAGCAAATACATATTAATTCAGATTAATCATACTTAAAAAAAATACTATATATTTTTTCACACCCCTACACTTCACTAAATTTTCACTGTTTAGGTGACACTGGTTTACAATAATGTATATATAATAGATATCATAGATGAGCATCTGTGTGGTGTTACCTAAACTTTTCCTAAAGCATTAACCCTTAGGAGTCGATGGACGCGCCCCATCACAAGGCCGATTTAAGATGACGTAGCAGGAAAACGCAGTGGTGCCGAGTCTCAGTTTCAACTTGACGAAGTGCAGGCTTCAAACTATATACCAGCTTTTAAGAGGTGTAGATAGACCAAGTAAACTCAGAGTTATGATTAATAATTTAGTGCTTGTAATTTAACTTCCCGCGATGGCACTTTACAGGTCGTGATGTCACCAAAAAAAAAAAAAAAAAAAAAAAAACCCATGGCAGTCTGTAGGTAAATGCTGCCAGTGGAGTAGCACACCCTGGAAATGTCAGTGCTAAATTTGTACATAACTTTTTAAATTCACAATTTATATTTGCATTCCAAGTTATAAAAATGGTTCGTTAAACATGTTTGTGTTTTTCACAGCAAAAAAACAACCATTTTTCTACTTGGATTTTTTGGGGGGGTTTTTTGCGTTATTTTAGGTCCAGTGTGTTAATACAATATGTTAAAATAAAAAAGTAACTGTACGGTCACACGGGCGAGGTTGAGGTGTGGTGAAAAAAATGACTTCAAACAAGTCACGTTAAACAGTTTTTAAGGTGAAATATAAAACTGAAATCAAAAGTAGTCAAAAACGGCCAATTATACCCCCCCACCACAAAGGGTTAAGACTTGAATTTTTTATGATCTGTCATCATTCTGTAGCACTATAACCCGAGTTAACTCAACTGTAGTGCGAGGCTTAGCTAGCATGAGAATGAGCAGATACCTTTCCAGACACGATCTTCTCATAGATCTGAATGGGTTGGTCAGCAAAGAACGGAGGGTAACCCGCAGCCATTTCATATATCAGCACTCCCAGGGCCCACCAGTCCACTGCTTTGTTGTAGCCCTACACAGAAGATAGAGCACGCAATCCCACACATGGAACAGACAAGTAGTGCTACGACTTCGGTTCGCTTTAGAATACCTTTTGGAAACTAAAGGCTGCTTTACAACATACATGAGGGACATCATACAGTACAGAGTTGACACAATATCAATTAAATGATATTGTGAACCAGGGATGATTACGAAATGTGATCAAGAATACATAAATGGATAGTATAAAATAAGTAACAGCTGGCCAGAATAATGGCAACGGACATAGGAAACGTCAGCAGGTGTAACCGCGAAGTACAGGAGAATCCAGATATAAATGCTAACACGGCATGAAACAATAAAACCCGGAACACACCACTGCTGCTAAGTCTTACCTTGCTGAGGATGATCTCTGGAGCCAGGTACTCTGGGGTTCCACACAAAGTCCAGGTTCGGCCCTTCACCCGTTTTGCAAAACCAAAGTCAGTGACCTGCGAAAAGGAATAAAAGATTTCTGGTAAATGTGACCGACCACATGCATGAGTAAACAAAATAATCTATCAATAATAATTCATGCTGCACAAAAACAAACAGTGTTAACACTTTAAAAATGCAGAATATAACCCAAGTCTATCATTTAACAGGGCCGGTGTAGGGTTAGGGTGGGCTCATGATCGTGAAGTCATGAGCTCAAATTCCCAGTTAGACCCCCATCGTGCTAGCACCCCTGGGCAAGAAGTGTGCCTCTGTCCTCCCAGTAGTATAAATGTGTACCAGTAAAATTACTGGGAAGGTAACCTGTGATGGACTAGCGTCCCATACAGGAGGATTTGAACTCCTAGTCAACTCACGCTACGGAAACTGGGGATAAGCTCGGCTAGAAAAATCCCAACAGACTTACTTTTACCTATCACTTAAGGGTGCAGCAGTTACTGTTTTTTCGTCTTGGTGGGGGTTTTGTCATCAGTGGCGTTTGTTTATCTGTGAACACTACACCCGTGCACAAAATTTTAACAAAGTTAGTGGGACACTACCCTGCCTAAATCCCAGAGACAACTTCATTATGAAATGAAAAGGTCAGAGGTGAAGGTCACGGAATTCTGGAGCACTTCTAACTTTGAAGAAAGTCGTGATAGACATACTGTTACTACGGAACGCTACCAGAAAACCAATGGGATTTTCAGATGAGACATGACCTTTGACCTTGAGAGGTCCAACCCGAGCCATCCCGAAAAAAAAAAATCCTTCAAATGAGAGAGTCGCCAATATCCCAAACACCACTTAAATTTGGTCACGCCAACGTACTATAGAACATATCGTACTCCGAGCACACGCAGACCCACAAAGGGCCCATCTGCTACATTACTGCGTCGCAAAGTTACCGTACACTCCGAGTGCACCTATGAGTCCCGTCCCCATAACCCCGGAAACAAATAATCTGGAATATACAGTCAGGACGAAAAGAAAGCACGCCCTCCTTCAACTCTACGCTTTTTATTTAGCAGGGTGTACATTAACAACTAAAAAGATTAAATCTACGTTAAACTGTAAACACATATCAGCAGTCGGAGTGGAAGGAAACTCAGTTTACGAGAACTGTGATGCTTTTCCTCATTAGATTAAGACCCCGGAGTGTGCCGGAGGTTACCGACCCGCAGAAAGACCCGTCAGAGCTCAGCACACACTACAGAACTGCAACAGGATTTAAAAACTGGGAGCTCACACTTCACCTTAATCACAAATCTCTCATCTTTTCAGTAAAACATTCTACACGTTGTGTCAACGTTCCGTTGCACAGCGCCCCCTGGTGGGATTGGATTTAGAACATTAGGATGAACTAAAAGGCCTGGTTGCTGGTTGGTACCTGTATGTATCCGTGCTGATCGATCAGAAGGTTCTCAGGTTTCAGGTCTCTGTAGATGAGGTCTAGTGAGTGGAGGTACTCAAAGGTGAGGACGATCTGCGCTGCATAAAATCGGGCATGAGGTTCACTGTGGGGAGGGGAAAAAAAAAAAACGGGTTACAGACTGTATTAACCCCACCGGGGGGGGGGGGCCGAAAATATGAATTGCAATCCTACTGGGGTCACAAGGAGGCTGGAGCCTATCGCAGCTGATTTAGGGCGAAGGCGGGGTATACCTTGAACAGCTCACCTGTCCATCGCAGGGCTAACACACACACACACACACACACACACACACACAACCATTCACACCTTGGGGCGATTTGGAACAGCAAATGAGCTTAATGTGCATGTCTCTGGACTGTGGGAGGAAACTGGAGTACCCGGAAACAACAAAAACCTAATGTGGCAGTAATGTAAATACACCAGTAGATGGCAGCAATGACTAAACTGCCTGGTCTGCTAGAAGGAAGAAGAAAAAGAAGCGGAAAATGAGTCAGTGGGTGACTGACAGAGATGCCACCACTGTGTCTGTGTATAACATTTCCTTTCCAAACAGTCGATACGCCTCCAGTCCTCATGTACTTCCTTTCATTTCCACTTTACGCAGCCTAACCTGACTGCATTTCAACAACGAAATATTGGTATCACTCGCGCACCTGAACCTCCCGATTCGTCTTAGATGTGAGAACATCTCGCCGCCTGGTACGTACTCCATCACCATATACAGGTTGGAGTTATCCTGAGAAGATGAAAGGAGGGACGTTCAGGTTTTGCGCACAGTGAATCAGCGTTGCAGAAATTCGGAGAGTGAAAGAATACCTTGAAGGCGTACTCCAGTCTGACGAGGAAGGGGAACGATACCGCCTGTAATATTCTCTTCTCGTTTAGCGTGTGTTCGATTTGCTTCAATTTCACCACCTAAAAAACAAACAAACAAACAAACACAGTACGCAGGTAGGAGTTACACCAGGAGGAACTCAGCCATGGATTCCAGGGTTGGGCAAATAAATAATACGGGTGGGTGATATGATAAATACTATATCGTCCTGTTTGATTTAAATGAAAGCACATCAAATGGCCCCCTTTCCACTTTGGATGGGGAGCTTCGGACAAGGAAGGCCACATTAGAATTTGGACATGGTCCTGATCGAATTCCGAATCAGGAATTCTTTTAAAGGATCCTTTAATATGGGGGATTGTTGGACTTGGTGGAGGTTTGCGCTCTCTGGGTGCTCTTGTTGCATATTTAGTTACTTGGCTACTTAGTTGCCCAATTGCTTGCTTATGTGCTTGTTTTCTGTTTTTTGTCCCCCCGCATTTTTCTCCCCTAACTTTTAGTCGTATCCAATTCCCACCCATCAACTTTTGCCTTCCCTATCACACGACCTCCACCCACCAGGGAGGGGCGTAAGCATGCACGTGCCCCCTCCGTGACATGCGATGCTGCCACCCGCCTCTTTTCGAACTGTTGCGCATGCGTATTTAGGGGCGGCCTAACACACTTGGAGGGAAAGCGGTTGTGCGAGAGACTGGCGAGTTGTTCAGGGTGTACCACACCTTTGCCCGGCGTTGGCTGAGATACGCTCCAGCCTCCCTGCGGCCCTAGTGTGATTAAGTTGTTGAACAAATGAACGCATCATTGCCACTCCTCTACAGTCTTACAGGTGGTGCACTGTCAGCTTTATTGGTATTTATAGAATCGGGATACCCACAAAATCGTATCCAAAACCTTGGTATCGTGACATCATATCATGTGGACCACCCTGAACACCTCGCCAGACCATCGCAAGGCCAACACACCCACAACCGTTCACATGTACGCCTAGGTGCCACTGATGTGCACATGACATGCATGCCTATTGTGCATGTCTTTGGAGGAAACAGGAGCACCCGGAGTAAACCCATGCATGCATGGGGAAAACGTGCAAGGCGAGAACTCTGAGTGCGGGGCTTGAACCCAGGACCTTCATGCTGTGAGGCAGAAATAATAACCACTATGCCACAATACCCTGCTGGTGGACTTATTTCTCCGACGAATAAGTGAAAGCAATTAAGGACTTCATCACCCACGGGAAAAGAGGGGTCTTAAGGGCGACTCTGTGGCGATTGCCGGTGATTTTTTGCATTAGCGACTGTCAGTGATGATCGACGGTGGTTGGCGGCCTTTTTTGAGGTTGGCTATCGCTAACTATGGTTGCGGACAGTCACAGACAATTGCAGACTGTCGGAGACTTCGTTGGCAACAATCAGCGACCGTAATCGCGGACCAAGCTGACAATATCCGTGACGATATTGCTCAGATTGAAATCTCCGATGGTCGGCAAGACTGTCAGCACAATAATCGCGGATATTTGGTGACAGTCGCCGTTTAGTAGATTATCGTGTATAAACATCCAACATTTGGAAACAGGTGGAGACGACTGTCCACAATGGGTGGATTCCGTGCCGACAGTCAGCGATATGGTCGACGATATCGGTTGCGGACCCCTCATGCTCGCTCCCGACCCAAAAATCTATCAAATCGTGGGCGTGATGGGGTGTTATCGCCCAAATGAGATCGGGGCTTAAAAAAAAAAACAAAAACAAAAACAATTAAGTTCATTAAAAAGGTTCAACTCAAACCTTTTGTTTGTCCAAAATTTTCATGGCGTAGAACTGCTCTGTCCCCTTGTGTTTTACCAACATGACTCTCCCGAAACTGCCCGTGCCCAGAGTCTTCAGTCTGTCAAAATCATCTAGACAAGTTGTGCTCTAGAGGGAAAATAAACAAAATGCTTAGAACAATCTAACACGGCTGGTCGTGTACATCACGTTACAAAACTTTACTCGGAAGAAAAAACACACACACACACGCACACACACACACACACACACAGACTTGAGTTTATTTGTGTGTGTGTGTGTGCGCGCGCGCGCGTTTCCTAAACATGCTCCCAGATGAAGACCACGATGAAGCTCGACGCTCTGATGCGTAACGCGGTATCAGAAGTTCACACTACAGGAAATGTGTGATGCAAAACTGCAAATGACTTCCCTTTCCATCCCAAAAATATGACTGCGTGAAATCTAAAAATAGTCTCGCCATCGCCATCGCCGTGGAGCTGACACACGGCTGACTTTATTTTTTCCCTTCACGCGAAACTGCGAGGGCGGGCTGAAAAATTCATAGGCTGCAGGGGAGAACCGCAGGGGAGACTATGTGGGAAAATGAACCCCGTTTGTTGAAATTTGGTCAGCCTATGAATTTTTCAGCCCGCCCTCCGGGTGGTGCGTCTCAATTAGTGTCCTTCCTCTAGTACACTTAAGTAGTACTCAAATGCAACATACGTTGTGCATTTTCAGGAAATGACGAATCTACCATCCAGTTTGCTCGCTTTCGCTTGTTTGGCGGGATACTTCACGTGTCTATACCTGTGTGTGTGTGTATACACACGCTCACCTGTGGTGGACATTCCCACTTCCTCAGGAAATCTTCTTTGGCTTTGGCTAAGAACTCTTTGACTGCAGAGGACGAGACGAGACGAGAGAGAGAGAGAGAGAGAGAGAGAGAGATCAGCATGCCTGCGCTAATGCGGCTCATTAAAATGCTAATAACGCTAATAAAGCTCATACTGCACACGACACCATGCTAACAGCTCAGCTGAAGCACTAATCCACCCTGTGTACAGGCTGTTAGCTAATTCTACACAAAAGAGGAGCATGCAAACACAAACACGCACAAACTCACACAATCACAACTTTAGATGACCCAATGAGGGAAAAGGGCGGGTTGTAAACGACACACAGGTCAGGTGGATTTGCTGTAAACGTCGTGCTTTCGCACTGCGGCGGCTACTGAAGCCAATCGGCACGTTTTCGGTCATTGTGATCATCTAATGAAATAATGTTCATACCAAACGTCTCTATAAATCACCAGGGGTTTGCAGGAGCATTCACCAAGATGGATGGGATGATCGAGAGACAGACAGGGACAGACAGACAGAGCATGAGAGAGAGAGAGAGAGAGGGAGAGAAAGTTTCATATGAAACAATAACATCATTTACACAAGACATGGATCACACAGCAACACAGTTTCGGGTTAAGGACAGAGTGGAAGGCATCACTAATGACGTCCAGACCTGCTACATTACATCCCATAATAATCACAGACTAAAACGTAGAAATAGTGTGTCGTGGTCGTGTGATACACGCAGGAGTAGAACGGTCACACTGTTGATATTATGATGTTACACACAACGTGAGACTTCGTTTTACTGAAGATTTACTGCACTCGCACACGAGCGCTCGCACAACTTCACGAGAAAGGAAAGACAATCGAGGAGGGAAAAAAATACAGGACACAAAAAAACGTAAAGACAAAAAGGAAGTAAAGAGTGAAAAAACAGTGGATAGAAAGGCTGGAAAAAAAGAAAACAAAAAAATTTATAATTAAAAGAAGAAAAAAAAAAGTATGGTAGGAGATGGAGAGAAAAAAGAATCAAAGAATGGAAAAGGGACCGAAATTTGGAGAAGAAAGGAGAGAATGCAAGAAAGAAAAAAGGATGGAGAAAAGAGGAAAAGAAAAGAAGGAAAAGAATAACTGGAAAGTTAAATAAATTAGAGGAAGAAAAGAAAGGGGGGAAAAAGAAAGAAAAATAGGAAGTAGGGGGAAGGATAAAAAAGAAAGACAGGAAGTAGGTGAAATAAAGAAAGAAAGAAGAAAGTAAGTAGGAGAAAGAAGAAAAGCAGGAAGTAGGAGAAAGAAAGGAAGAATAAAGAAAGACAGGAAGTAGGAGAAAGAAAGGAAGAATAAAGAAAGACAGGAAGTAGGAGAAAGAAACAGACAGGAAGAAAAGAAAGAATGAAAAGTAGGAGAAAGAAAAAAGATAGATTAGAAAGAAAGAAGAAAAACAGGAAGTAGGAGAAAGAAAGAGAAGGAAAGAAAAACAGGAAGTAGGAGAAAGAAGGAAAGACAGAAGGTAGGAGAAAAAAGAAAGAAAGAAAGAAAGAAAACAAACGAAAAAAGAAAGAAAGAAAGACAGGAAGTAAGAGAAAGAAAGACAGAAAGAAAGAAAGAAAGAAAGAAAGAATGACAGGAAACAGAAGAAAGAAAGAAAGACAGGAAGAGAAATAAAAAACAAAGTAGGAGAAAGAAATACTTTTTTTATGAGAAGGTGAAATAACTGTGGGGAGATGTAGGTTGTTGGGTTTTTTACTGTTGCTGTGACCTCAGATAAGCTGTGTGTGTGTGTGTGTGTGTGTGTGTGTGTGTGTGTGTCAGTGAGAAAGAGGGACAGCTACATTTCTAACCGAGCTGAGAATGATTTATTTCGGTTTTAATGGTTTTGAAAATAAACTCGTCTCTTTTCTCTGGAGAAGACGGAATGTCGGCAGCACGTCTCCTTTCACACTCAAATCTTCCTTTTATGGTTCTCCATTTTTCCTTTCAGGACGTATGCATGCATGTGTGTGTGTGTACAGATACGGAGAGATCTCTACTGCCACACACACACACACACACACACACACACACAGTACAGTGAGTTTCAGGACACTGACATCTCACCAGGACGACACTCGAGCGTTCACATCCGGAGGGTTTAGTGTGTTTTGAATCAAATACTGGTTGGTGTGTGTGTGTGTGTGTGTGTGTGTGTGTATCCACAATGAGCTTCCTGTGAGCAAAGACCTCACTCACACTCAAATAGTGAAAAAAAACATCTGAATGAGAAATCTACTGCTAAACAGACTCAAGTTATTCAAACACGTTGTGTGCGTAAATAAATAAATAAATAAATAAATGCATACATACGTTTTATTTAATTGTTCGTTTATATATTACGGTCCCGGGCAGCACGGTGATGTAGTGGTTGGCCTCACAGCAAGAAGGTCCTGGGTTTGAGTCACGGGCTCGGCGACGGCGTTTCTGTGCACGTGTGGGTTTCCTCTGGGTACCGGGTTTCCTCCCACAGCCCAAAGACATGCACATTACGCTCACTGAATGTTCAGAACTGCCCCGGCTGTGAGCGTGAAAGGTTGTGTGTGTGTGTGTGTGTGTGTGTTGGCCCGTGCAATGTTCTGGCGAGCTGTTCGGGGTGTACCCTTCCTTCAGCCAGTGTCGGTCGAGATGGGCTCCAGCCTTCCCGCGCCCCTAGCAGGATTACGCGGTCGGACAAATGAGGGCGAGAGTGAGGAGTAGTACGGTTTCTGCGTTTGGATGATTTACATGTTAAACCGTTCAATCGTATTGAATCTTCGTTCCAGATCACAGCTCGACGATACGTCTAGACTTCTAAACACTGCTCACGTTCAACCAATGACGACGCACAAGAATTCGCTCCACATTACTGCTATAACACGACGTTCCTCTGAGCAGCTTTAGCACCTGCTCGATTCCCATCGCCAGCTCGACTGGGTAAAGGCTACGACGGATGTCCTGCAAGACACGTCAAGCCAACCCCAAGCACCCCTGTCGGAGAATACCGCCGTCTACAGTACACGCAGACCCGAACGGGTATCTAGTGTCACTGTGACTGACAGCAGGGAGACAGTAGGCCCCTCCTACACAGACTGGATGGTCGTGGTTACGCTCTCTCGGACGCCTGGATACAACAAAGTCATCACAAACTAAAAATGTTGACCAACACTATTGAGAGAGGATCACGGGTACCTCACAACGAACTTTCAACGGAACATACTGCGCCATTTCCGTTCATTCATTCTTAAACTGCTTTAGCACGACAAATCGTAATTGTGTCCAACTTTTGTTAGCATATTCTACACGTTTACAACTTAATCGTTTCATTCAGTGACACAAACCGAGCCTGAGGTGAAGACCTGTATTAGTATTCACTACACAGCAACATAAGCAAAAAATAAATAAATAAATAAATAAATAAATAAAAAGCTAACTAAAACAAGACCTGTTATATATTTTTACATGTATTAATTTATTTATATAATCAGAGACACAGGTGCATAGGAAGTGTGTAACGATGTCTCTTTAACACTCTAAACGTTTTAGCGTATACTACACAGAAACATAAAACGCAAACTAAAACGAGATTTTTAGAGTCTATATTTACACGTTTTAACTATTACAGAGGCGGGACGGGTCAAGCCGAGCTAACGGCGTCTGTTCAGCCTACACATTCGGAGTTTAGGACATTCTACACGGAAATGTAAGAAAACGGAATACTCATTCGAAGGTTTATTCACGGAAACACAAGTTTATCGTTTTAGTTTTTAAAGCTGATAACGATGACGCCGCCTACTAGGGATGTGAATCGAACAACAGCTCACGATTCAATTCGATTCCGTTTCTTGGGGTGACGATTCGATTCAGAATCGATTCTTGATTCAAACCGATGTTTGATTCATAACCATTACAAACAAAG
>JAQMYF010000010.1:20778021-20797599 GCA_030014195.1 Neosilurus mollespiculum | reverse complement strand
GGGCGCCAGCCTCCCCGCGACCCTAAGTAGGAATAAGCGGTTCAGAAGATGAATGAATGAATGAATGAATATATATATATTTTTTTTTTACTTAATATATTCATTCATTAATTTTCTGAAGCGCTTAATTCTAATTAGGGTCGCGGGGAGGCTGGCGCCCATATCTAACCCCACTCTGGGTGAGGGCAGAGTACACCCTGGACAGCTCGCCAGGCCATCACACACACACCCACACACACACACATATATATATCTGATATCCTAGTAGTAGAGGAGCCAATCAGAGCGAACGGTTGTTCATATCCACTGGGTGTAAATATATCACATATTTATATATATATATATATATATATATATATATATAAAAATACAGTATTTATTTTATATACATTTATACTGTATTTTATAATATTTAATGTTCTCATAAGTTCAAGAATTCACATACATCTCTCCCTATCACACACCTTTTGCATTTCCTTAAAATGCCCTGCTAAATTACTGTGATATTAAAAACTTTATATCAGTACATGTTTTAGACTGATATCTAAAATTCAGTATGAGTTAAAATACAAGATTTTACAGAAAATACAATGATCATGCCTTGCATAAGTATTCACCCTCTTGGCATTTTTTTTTTTTTTGTTTTGTTGCCTCTCAACCTGGAATTGAAATGGATTGTTTGAAGATTTGCAACGTTTCATTTATAGAACATGCCTACAACTTGTGATTAATTAATTTTTTTTATTGTGACGCAAACAACAAAAAGGACAAAATAACAGAAAACTTCAGCGTGCAAAACTATTTACCCCCCCTAAACTCAGTACTTTGTAGAGCCACCTTTCATGGTGAAAACACGTCTTCATGGTGTGATGCCTCCTGCTTAGTGGTGTTGCAGGCTCTGGGGCCTTTCAGAAAAGGTGTGTTTATACTGACAGATCATGTGACACTTGGATAGCACACAGGTGGACTTTATTTCACTAAATATCTGACTTCTGAAGGTAATTGGTTGCACCAGAATTTTTGAGGGGCTTCACAGCAAACGGGGTGAATACATATGCAGATGCCAAATTTCAGATTGTTATTTTTAGAAATTATTTTTGTATATATTTTTCTCATTTCATTTCCCCAAACTTTACTATTTTGTGCAGATCCTTCACAAAAAATTCAGATTTATAAAAAAAACATTAAAATTACAGGTTGTAATGTAAAAAACCAGGTAAAAAGCCAATGGGGGTGAATACTTTTGCAAGGCGCTGTTTGTGTACAGTGTATTGGTTTGTGATGCTGATCTGACTGCTTTGATAAAAATGACTGGCAGGATTGGTGTCTGGGACAACCCACAGCTCTGTGCCATAATGTGTTTAAAAACATCATCAAAAAAATGTGAGGAACATTTTTCTGGTGTTGAAAAAGTATTTTCAAGCTCCATAGAAGACAGAGGATGGCTTCCTGTTTATCCATCCCAGTGCATAGTTTTTATTTATTTATTTATTTATTTTTTTAGTAGGCTTACAGCACAACACATAATCCTGCATGTGTAAATTACAGTGTGTCATTCACCCATACACACTTCGACCGAAATCATTTTAATGCCACTGTTGTATTCCAGCAGGTGGCACTGCAGTGTCATCGCCCAAGGAGCACATAAATAAAAAAAAAAAATAGGCAATTGTGTGTGTGTGTTGCCATTATTTTTAATCAGTGGAAAGTGTTCATAATAAAGTTATAGTTATATGAGGGAAATGTGGTGCACTCTGCTTCTATTATTGGCTAGAAAAAAAAGGAACAAAAATTAAAGCCAAAAACATATCTACTACATGAAGAAAGAAAGAAACTGATGAACACTGTATGTTGTCTATATAAAAAAAATCTCTGTTACACAAAATACAGTCAGTATTTTCAAAACCTCCTTAAAACCTTACATTCTAATTATTATTTTTACATAATTAAATTCATTACAACAACAACAACAACAACAATAATATTAATAATGATAATAATGATGATGATAATAATAATAATAATAATAATAATAATAATAATAAATCTCCTACAACAAACTATTACCCAGTATCAATTATAATCTGATTGATTCTCTATGTCTGGATAATAGGCATTAGTATACTACAGTGGGATTGGCTCTCTCTCTCTTTCTCTCTCTCTCTCTCTCTCTCTCTCTCTCTCTCGGGATAATAGACATTAATATACACTACACAGGGATGGCACTATCTGATTGGTTCTCTCTCTCTTGTGATAAGACATTAGCATATACTTCACAGAAATGGCGGGATAAAAGACATTAGTCTATACTACACAGGGATGGCAGTATAGACAGTTCTCTCTCTCGGGATAATAGACATTAGCATATACTACACAGAGATATCACAATCTGATTGGTTCTCTCTCGGGATAATATTCATTCATTTTTCATTCATTCTCTGAACCGCTTATTCCTAATTAGGGTTGCGGGGAGGCTGGCGCCCATCTCAGCCGACTCTGGGCGAGGGCGGGGTACACCCTGGACAGCTCGCCAGGCCATTGCAGGGCACTCTCGGGATATTAGTCATTAGCATATACTACACAGAGATGACACAATCTGATTGGTTCTCTCTCGGGATAAAAAATATTAGCATATACTACACAGAGATGGCACAATCTGATTGGTTCTTGGGATAAAAGACATTGGTTTATACCACATAGGGATGGTGCGATCTGATTGGTTCTCAGGATAATAGACATTAGTATATACTACACAGGGATGGGGCGGACATTGACTGGAGAATGGAAGATATTCTTGAAAACTGAAGCCCTTTCCTCTGATATCTCTTTGTGAGTGCCACCCTTTAACACAGCAAACAGAGGCACATCTTGATGTGACATTGAAAGGGCACTTGGGCTAACTGATGCCTTTCCTAAAGCCACGATCCCTCCAGTTTGTCCTTTAGGCTACATACTGGGAATCCTGCTGATGCTGGAGGGCGTGGCGCTCGGCACAACAACCACAGACTCCATGCTCTCTAGTTGTTGGCTGTCTATGACCTGGACAGTACCGAAATCAGTTCCCTGAGGCTTAGGGTGGCCTGAGAACCCATGTACTACTGTACCTCCAATACCTGGATCTACCAGTACGCTGGTGTTTGCTTGCTGCAGCCCCTGGCTGGGAATGGTGTTCTGTGCAGCAACTGCCATGTTGGAACCCCTGTTCTCCACCAGCACTATGTTGTTCTTTGGTATACCAAGAGTTGTTTGAGAAGCCAGGAACATGGTGGGCTGATGCTTTTGGTCCATTATGTACATGGGTGCAGAGGATAAGTAGACAGTTGGCTGTCGAACAAGAGGACTGTGGCCTACACTGGCTGTTGCTATGTTTCCTCCACTGATCATCTTTTCAAAATTTGTACTTGATATTTGGGTGGTGAAAGAGGAGCTGGATAGAGAGACGGAGCTTTCCCCACTGTGGTCGCCACCAACAGCACCTTCCACTTGTGAACTGGATGAGATCGATTTAGGAGGTTTGGGAGTGGTGCTGACGTCAGGTTCGATGGTCGAGCCACGGCATATCTCAGCTAGCGTTTTGAACTGAGGTCCGAGGTCATCAAGGAAATCCAGGTTGTTTTCATTATGCAGATAGCTGCAGATGTCCTCTAAGGAGCCCGTGACTGAGTCACAGGTTTCATAGTCAGACACCAGTGGCCAGTTTCTAGTAGTTTCCTGCTGTAAAATTTCTACTGCGTTCTGCAACAACACACAAGACAACACAACTCAGCAATGCTCATTCACAGCACATGTCAGCAAAAGTACTGAAGAACTGAAGATCGCCCAATCTTTTTATGTCCCTTTCTCACCGATGGACCCGCGGAAGTTCATGGAAATGCTTCCGCAGAACACCGTAGAGCAACGTGTGATTGCCGTCGCGTGTATCACAAGTTGCTGCAGAGAACCGTCAGCACCGCAGCCTTCCGCGGAAAATGTGTCATTTCCGCGTGACAACGTGACACTACCAAACAGCGTGTGAACATCGACAAGCACCAGTGGTATCATACGATACTCATGGTGATCAAGTTTTTTCCACCTTTTTTTTTAAAAGGCTGTGAATCTTCACCTCAGCTATTGCTGCAGATTCATGCCTTCAAAGGGAACAGGACAAGGACACATCTACACCGCAGGGTGTTCCTCCTCGAGGTACGGTGGCTATCTGCGTGAAAGCTGTATTGGTGAGGAAGGGGGATTAGGCTTCCATCAAATCATTCATTCATTCACCGAACTGCTTAATCCTATTAGGGTCACGGGAAGGCTGATCTATCTCGGCTGACACTGGGCGAAGGCACGGTCCACCCTGAAGTCCACAGGGCCAACACACACGCAACCATTTACACAGACACTCGCACCTAAGGGCAATTTGGAACAACCAGTTAGCTTAATGTGCATGTCTTTTGGAGGAAATCCAAGTATTGGGAAAACATGCAAACTCCATACAGAAACGCCCTTGCCAAGCACAGGACTCGAACCCAGGACCTTCTTGCTGTGAGGCAGACATGCTAAACAGTGCGCCACCATGCCACCCTATATCAAATCAGCTGGATGCAAAAGGAACTGCTTAAAGGACATTTCTGAAGTCTCTACTTGAATCTTGTTCTCTTCACTTTTTATTATTATTATTATTATTATTATTATTATTCTTTTTTAGAAAAATAGATTTGTAGTGTCTGTGTGTATGAGACAACTAATATTCCACCAAAATATTTCCCTATAAAACCAAGTGAAACATTATTAATGCACACCATTGGTAGTAAATTGTGCTGACAATGAACACAAACAGCATAAACCCTCACAGTCCCAGAGACCCTTATGGGATTTTACATGTTCGTGTCCATGAGGGTGTCTTCCTGTTTTCCTTTTTCCTCCTTCAGCACATGCTAGTAGGTGGAATAACCATTCTAAACTACGTGCATGTTGCCCTGTCATGGACTATCCTTACTAAGATAGGTGCTCTCAGTAAACCCCACCTCATTCTGCAGGCAGTGCATAATTTCTCAGCCATGTTGGATTACAGCCATGATACTGTGTTTTTGTGGGCTGTAAGTTTGCTGCCCCTACTTTGAGGCCTTGTCTGCTCCGTAACATATGACATGCTTGTTGTTCTATTCCCTTCCAGGTTGTGAAGAAGTACTAACCTTTGCATAGTAGTTGCCCAAGAAGTTTTCATCTAAAGCCATGATATAATTGTAGGTGCTCCATGTATAAGGTTCAGAATGTCTTCTCTGTCCAGCTGCCATTTTTGCAGCATAGTCAGCCTTAGACTGGTAGACATGCCACTGGGTATTTATGAAGTCCTCTTGAGATTCCCAGTCATTGTTTTTCCACGCACCATTTGTTCTCGAGCCAGCTCCCAAATTCTTGGAGCTGTCAGCATCTATATTCATAAGCACTTGACTGGTACTGGTGAGTGTTAGATCTGGTACATCCTGAGAAAACAAGGGTAGAACACTACATTTCACCATGTCACCTGGGAAGGATTTGACTACTCTTACACAACTAGACATTTTTATTTATTTACATAAAAATAAGTCAGTTCCGCCAAGAGCAAATGTAATTCCTTGGCACTGTTAAGATAAAACATCTAGTAAACCTCAGGCAAACTACATAAAGGTGGACTCACGCAATACCAATTATGATCCCAATTTGAACCAATCATATTTTAATCATATTCCAGTGTTAGTCTGATGTTTCAGCTGATTTTGTTCCGATATGTACCAATGTTCTCTGATTGTTACCCTGAGGTTCTGGTTCTGATGTTATTCCTATATTTAATCCGATGTTATTACGATCTATACCAATGTCACTCTGATTTGTACCAAAGTTGTTCCAATGTGTCTCCGATATTGTATATAAAAACCATGCAAATTTACCCGAAGTGTACCGGAATGTCTTCCATTGTTGCTCCTACTTTTTCCAAATATTTATCCAAACAAAACAAACCCACCAAAATCTTTCAACACTCTTATACACAATATTTCATTCATGTCCTCTGATGTATACCGATGTTCTCCAGTGTCTACCATTGTTTCCAATTTCTGCAAAAAAAAACCTTTTTGTAGTGAAATGGTGGAGATGTTTGGATTTGATTCATGCAACTTTTTTTTGGTAGCGATCACAGTGGAGTAGAAATATTGCGTTGGATCTAATGCACTTTGTAATTTGACTCTGAAGAAAAGCCTTCTAGGTGGTAGTACTGTACTTAGTTTCAGTGCAAAACTCAAGGTCAGGATACAGGCTCAGGGTACGAGCGAACAGCAATCAGAAACCTAATCTGAATTTGTGGTCAAACAGAATAAACAGGAAGACGCCTCCGGTGTTCAGGAGGAATGCAACCATGACGCCTGGTAGGCCAGTAGTGTCCAGGTGCTCAGGGTGTATGGAAGAGAACACATCAGATACTGGAGAGCTGAAGAAAACAAGCTTGGGCTGCTATTTAATAGAGGAGGTTAGTCGTCAGTGTCCGGGCAGATCGAGTTTATACCTCACCTTGTTATACTGGATCCTGTATGGACTGAGCCCGCCACTGTCTCCTGCAGATATGACAGCAACTACTTTCGGTTTCCTAACGGTTTATGCAGTGTATATCTCTTGCCTGAGACATTTAACATTACTGCCTGTGTTCATTTTCATCTTAAACTCCTGTGGCCACATGGGTTTCCTCAACACCAGTTGTTCTACTTAAGAGCCTGAAATCTAGTGAGATGCATAACACACACTACCTTATCCTCTCCTTGGCCTTCGGTGTTGTAAGGGATGAATTCCGGTTTTACTTCGTAGGGGAAGTTTTGGAATGTAGCCGCAGTTATCCCACACTGACACAACAGCAAAAGCACTGGAATCACTGCAAACACATTTAACAAGTTATATTGCTTCAGGCAGCTCAAGCCAAACAAAATTATGGCGAACTGTCCATGGTGTACCCTGCCTTCGCCCAGAGTCGGCTGAGATAAACTCCAGTCTGCCCTAGTAGGATTAAGCAGTTGGATGAATGAATAAAATGAACAAAATTACGAATGCGACACCTAAATTGTCACAATTATTGAAATGTTGTTTCACTGTACTTTTTGCATAGATGTGCATTGTTTGAAGGTTTGAAATGATCAATGAGTCCCATAGAAGATAATACACCCAACGGATAGGTGTGGACAGCAGAAGAACTGCCTGAGCAGAATCATCAGTACATAGACACCACCTTTTTTTTTTTTTTTTCGGACAATAAAAGGTGTCCCCAAACCCACCAGATTTATCACACATCACAATGCCACAGATGGCACCAGACCGGCATGGAGAGGGCAGTTGGTATGCAGCAAGCCTGCGTAGCAATTTGCCAAATTGCTGCAGGTGTAAATGTTCATTTTTTAACAATAAGCCACCACTTAACAGCCAACTGACCATATGCCTGTCCGTGTTCCAGTTCTGAGGAATATCTGTGAACTCTACACAGCATTTGTGAAGGAATGGGAACAGAATTTATCTCATATTACTCTATGTGAGGAACATACAGAATGTTTCACTTTGAACACTGACCCCTTGTGTCTATCTCTGACATAAGGTTTGCATTTTGATGGACACTGGTGAATTCATATTCATTTTTTTTTTAACCATAAGTACATAAATTGCTTTCTAAATCTTAGGTGTTGCACTCATATTTCTGCTCAGCATTTGACTTTCCGTCATATTCTGATTAGCAGAACAGTATACTGTAATAATCTTTATTTCAAACACATTTAAAAATGCACGAAAATGTATCACCATTATTCTCATTTCAAATTACCTCACTGGAACAAGTTACATTTTTAAAAACTTATTCCAATTATGTACACAGATTGATGTTTCATTCAAAAACAAAAGAGTCCCGTTTATACATTTTAAACAGAGACTTACAGTCGGTGAAACTCACACATGAGAAGTAGGACTCCTGGAAGTAGTGCCAGAAATCCAAACGCTCCCACTAGGATCTTGTTCTTGTTTTGCCCCGCCGGTTGGCAGACTTGTTCCGCAGTGCACATGCACACCTTTACCTCAAGCTTTTGAACCTCACAAGACTTTCCTTTCCGGTCTTTCACCTCCAGTCCCAATGTGTAGTGTCCCTGCCATGGAATCTCCTGTTTGTGCAAAATGGCTGTTGTTTCTGTAATAGGAGTTCATCAGAAAAACAGTAATGGGGTATTCAAATGACCATTTATTGTATATTATGTAACTATTATACCATTAATGAGAAAGTGCAATAAATAAGTTTTAAACTTAACCGTTTATATTCTCGACATTCCAGATGTCTTTTGTGCTACTGGTAACCACTCTGAATTGAAAAGGTGCTGCATTGGGAGGTGAATCTTTATCCGTGGCTGTGACGTATACTTCACTCTTGTCAGAACACAACACTTTATTTGAGCTCGTCAGCAAAGGACAGTGGTCGTTGATGTCCTGCACCTGAATCATAAGTGTCCCGGTCCCAGTTCTGGGTGAATAACCTATGGAAATTTTGAGACAGAATATTATTACATCTATATCTGATACATCTAAAGTACTTGTATGACTTTTACATTAGCGAATCAGTACAAAGCATTTTCGATGTCCAAACCTTGGTTTTCCAGTACTAATTTAAATCTTACAAGGAAAAAAAATGGTATGTCAACAAAAAAAGCAGTATATTATGAAAAAAGACCATGTCTCTGACAAAAACATGGTGAGGGCTGCTGGGGTTTTGATGCAAATAAAGAAGCAAGTGTAAAAGTGAAAATCACCACGAGAACTGGTGCTGGTTCTGCAAGGTGCTCAGTAAAACTTACAGTTCATTACCGGGTAAAGCTGCACGGACTCTACCCGAGATACTGTATTTTAATGCAAAGAGTCATCACATCAAATTGCTGTTTACTGTCCTTTATAGATTCATACTTTGTGTAGAAACATTTCATTTAATTTCACCTTATGACTAGGAAGACAATATACATTGGAACAGATATCAAATATATATTTTTTTGCGTTCACCCCTGGATTTTCTCATTATATACAAGCACAGGTAAGTCAAGCTATGGATATAGCTCAGCTAGGCCATTTAACTACCATTCTTGTCCCAATATACAAGCACAGGATAGGAATCAATTTATTGACCAATGTATGTTCGGCTGTAGTTGGTGATATGACCCTTTCAGCTTGTACCAGGCTTTTTCTGATTGTCCTGTTACATCACAGACCAAAGCAATTGACTGATGGCAAATTTCGACCATGTGGAGCTGAGAATTGAACTGATTTACAGCTCTGTACATTTCATACATGCTGTACATTTTACTTTATTTAAGGACAGCACCATTTTTTAAAATGAGATGCATGGAGATGATGTCTGTTATGCTCCATGTTGTGATCTCTTTTTACTATTCAGGGCTTCCAGTACGTGTACCGCCTATATTTATTTACTTGAACAATTATTTAGAGATTGTTAGTCAGAATCCTTACATTATAGTCTCCACTTGTTTCTTGCAACCAATTTTTATTATCCGATTAAAGGGGAATTAAACCCAAAGTTAATAAAAGCTTGCATACATAGTATATTTTCATGCTGAGCATAACAACTATATTGTTACTACAGCATTCTTTGTGGTTAAAAAAAAAGAGAGAGAGTAGTAAATCCTTGCACAGAGAGAGCCAGTGTGAGTGTTGTCACATAAACAGTTACAGCAGAAGTGTTGTGCATTGAATATACCAGGATATGTACCATGCGTTTATGCAAATGAGCAGATGCCTGTCTAATGTATTTAAATGTAATGTAGTATTTTGTGCCTAGCCTTATTTTATTCAGAAGTTCTATAGTTTATATCTGATTTGTTAGTTTAATACATGTATACTGTTATTTATGCCGTTATCTTGCTATTCATATGTAAGAAAAAAAAAATTAATGTGACAGGAGGGTCTGAGAGGCTTTCCTTTCATTTCTCTTTAAATAGCATTTTGATTACTTAACTTTAAAA
The DNA here is from genome assembly GCA_030014195.1 of Neosilurus mollespiculum. Classification (NCBI taxonomy): domain Eukaryota; kingdom Metazoa; phylum Chordata; class Actinopteri; order Siluriformes; family Plotosidae; genus Neosilurus; species Neosilurus mollespiculum. The sequence goes on along the minus strand of JAQMYF010000010.1, from coordinate 20,787,595 downwards.
ATATAACTCAAAGAATTAAAAAAAAAGGTTTGAGAATTCACAGAAGTAGAGAGACAACTGAATGTTTTATACAATCAAGTGTAACTTTAAAAAACTTGAAGTACAAGATATGCAGCACAAAAATAAAACCCTCCCATGTTTTGGAGTTTGGCAAAGAGACTTGTTTTGTTTTTTTTTCTGGTGTTGAAGTTGGACTGTTTCAAGAGTCTCCACCGAACCGGATTGAGGTTGTCAGAGGTGGCGACGTTAACCATGTCGAAGTGTATCGAGTGGATGGGGGGTGTCGGCTTCACCAAAGATTATCCTATAGAGAAATACTACAGAGACTGTAAAATAGGAACCATCTACGAGGGAACAAGTAACAATCAACTAAGCACCTTCGCAAAGTACATCGGGCAAGAGTACGACTCCTGGACACACACACACACACACCTGCATGACCGTTATATCTGGAGTGAAATCTTTGATTTGACCTGTTGAGTCATATTGTATTGAAACACTAAATTTATTGATATGTACTTTATACATTAAGTGAATATTAATGTGTGAATAAATGATTTATTGATTCATATCCTGCATATCCTTTTAAATCCAGCATTGTTCACCTGTTTCACCACTTTTTTAAAAAGATTATACCGTGTTCTACAACCGTCCACGTTTTCCAAAATATTCAACCCTTTCAACTGGCACAGCATGAACGCTATCTCTTCATCAGTCCAAAATAAACAGGTCTAGACATAGCTCCTCACTCTATTGATGTTTATCGCTTCTTCTTTTACTTCCTGAACAAGGCCCACGGCCAAAACTGTGCAGAGTGCCAATGATTTACACAGGGACTTCTAAAGTGGTTGCGCCACATGATTATAAATGAATAATAATTTGATTTAGAAAAATTTTGCTTTCAACAAAGTAAAATATATAATCTTTGATATGAATAAATTATTTTTAAGAATACATGTATTTATTAGGGAACAAATCACTGTAATGTAAAAGTCTGACAAAAAGCTGTAACTGTAATTTTTTTTATACTGTTTTTGTCTTTATAGTCCTCAGAGAAAGTAAAGACACTGGTGTTAATTGCTGTTATAATAAGGATAAACAGAACTAGCTTTTTCAGTAGACATTCCACAGCAAAGTACTGTATATAAAGGAATTAAAATGTAAAAAAAAAAAAAAATTGTAATTAAAATCATAAGTAATTGGATACTGTGTCAATTTTTTGTAAATTCCCCTCTGTACACCACCACAGTGGATTTGAAACAAACCACCCAAAATGTCACCGAACAATTCAGGAATTACAGCCATTTTTATAGAGAGTCACACTGATTATTGGGTTTACTAACTCAGCCGTTTAAGAACATTCCATTTGCTTTGCTGTTCTGCATGTTTTTTGGTCATTATCCATCCGTACTTCGAAGTGCCTTCCTGAAAATTTTGCAGCATTCTGAACGAATGAGAGCTGAAAATATAGCTGTATACACTTTAGAATTATTCCTGGATTACAATCACTAGTCAGTCGGTTCTGGTGCAAGTCGTATGTCTTGCTCCAGAAGTCGGCAAGCTTTCTAGCAAAGTGCCCCTCCGTGACATGCGATGCTACCGCCCGCCTCTTTTCGAACTGTTGCGCATGCGTATTTGGGGGCGGCCTAACACACTCGGAGGGAAAGCGTTATCCGCCCCCTCGTACGAATGAGCTCCCAGACGCCCATGATATTCCTTCTTTTTAAGAACGTACCAAATTGTTGATTTGTCAACTCCTCATTTTTTGCTATCACTCTGATAGATGCGTTTATCTTTTTTAAGCCAAACAATGCTTTCCTTTACTTGCAGTGACACATCTTTGGAACACATATTGACAGTCACCATAAACAGCTGCCAAATGCTAAAATTCAACATCGGGAATAAATTACACACATTTTTTTTCATACGTTTCTAGGAAACAATGAAGAAACATGCCATAACTGGCCATGGAATACTTATTTCACCTCTCCATTTACTGTAATTCCTGAAAGTGTAATGCAATACTTTTGTTAAACCCTTTACCTTACACCTGAAAAATGACTCATCAACCTCACCCTGATTGCTTCATTTCAAATCCATTATAGTGGCATACAGGGGCAAATTGCAAAATTTGTCCATATCCAGGTCAGTCATGTGTATGATTTGGTTTCACTTACCCAGAAAGACAAGTTACTAACTTACCATCTGTGATGGCTATGATTTTGATGTAGTATGTTCCATTTTTTAAGAGGTTGGACTCGCGGTCTGGATATTTGTTGAGTTTGATCTCAGCTGTTTTCTCATCAATGCTCACCCAGTGGCCAGCATCACTTTCTTTAAAATACCTACAATAATAAAATAATTTAATACTTAATTTTTAGCCCTTATAACAATAAAAAAAAACCTAGTGAATTCCTCATGTGTTTCATTTATTTTGGCTGAATACAAAGGTTTCCCAGAAAAACCACCCCACGGGTTTAGTTTCTCTTCTATACCTGTTTTACATCTTGTTTTGGTTCTGTGTCAGGTTACAGTAACAATAGTAAGACCATGTTACCAGAAAAATTGAATTAGAAGTTTCTAAAAGTCCTTGATCAAGTCCTCTTTGCTCTCACTCATCTCAAGGTAGCAATGTTTACTAGCAGGATTCTGCCCTGTATAGGGTCATTTACACTCACATATGAGAGTAAGCAAATGGTTTAAGAAAGACCTTATGGCCAAATCCTTTTTATTTCCAAGAGATAACACTGTATTTCATATTTATTTAGTATGCCTGCGAAGTGAATGAGCTCCTCTAACTAAAAATACAACGCAATTTCATACAAGCATAAAGTACATTAAAATAAGACAAATAAATTGTGATGTTATAGAAAAATAATTAACTTGCTATAAACTATTTCCCCCTCCCAGAGAGGTGACATTCCATGTCCCAAAAACCAGAGTCAGTAGCCGAGGATCGGTCCGGTAGAACCCATGCCTTCGGCTGCCACCCGGCTCACACTGCACCCGACCCCTATAGCCCCTCCCACAGGTGGTGGGTCCATGGAAGGGTGGAGCCATGTCTTCTCTACTTCTCCATGGGCAGAAGCCTGACCACCAGGCGCTCGCCTTCGAGCCCCTCCCCCTAGATCTGGTTCCCGGGAGGACCCCGGTAACCCGCATCCGGGCAAGGGAAATTGAGTCCTTGCATTTTGGGTGTGCAGGGTGGCGGGGCTCTCCGTCAGAGATAGGGTGAGATGTTTGGTCATCCGGGAGGAGCTTGGAGTAGAACCGCTGCTCATTCGCATTCAGAAGAGCCAGATCAGGTGGCTTGGGCATCTGATTGGAACGCCTTCCTGGTTTGTTGTTTTGAGCATGTCCAACTGGAAAAAGACCCCGGGGTCGACCCAGAATACGCTGGAGGGACTATGTCTCTCGGCTGGTCTGGGAACGGCTCTGTGTCCCCCCGGAAGAGTTGGAGGAAGTGGCTGGAGAGAGAGACACTGCTTAGGCTGCTAATGCTGCTTAGGCTGCTGCCCCCGCGTCCCGACCCCAGAACAAGCCGAAGAAGATGAAGATAATCTATTTCCTGTAGCCACCCTCAAAGGTTTTATTCTTTACACTGATGTCATTCACAATTTTACAACTTGGTTGTAAGAGTGTGAGGTGGTTGGAAAAAATAACACTGCTTGCAAAAGCACCCAGGCTTGAAACAGAAAGTATAAGAAAAATGCATTAAAAAAAAAAAAAAAAAAAAAGCTATTACAATAAATTATTTAACCTTTACACCACTATAATGCAATATATTTTTCATTTATGGGCTTTCTTATTTTTTTCGCCATCTGTTAAAATCTGAATTAATTCTTTTTTCTGTTTATTATTCTCTTCAGGCTCAATTCCTGCATGCGTACTAAACAAAAAAAAGCACACAGCTACATTGTTTTCAGCCTGTGCTGAGTCTTCGCTGACAGAAGTCCATGAATTATGGCTAATTTATACTTCTGCCTTGAATCTATACTGTGGGTATGGTCGTCCAGGATGAAACATTTATACCTGAACGTAAGGTGTGTTTTCTACTGGGAAAAAAAAAAAAAAAAAACCACACCATAAGTGAACAATTTTATACACAGAAGAAGTACAATGAAAGCATTGATTCACTGCTGGAACCAATAAAATCCAAATTCAAGGTCTGCCTGTGCTTGACTTAAGCTTGTATTGCATGCATAGTTCTGATGGCGGTAGTAAATAAAGTACCACTATGTGGTAAAACACCGCAATGCTTTTTAACTTGGCAGTGGCATATTTACTTATAATAAATACTTAACTGCGAATGGGAGAAGGTAGCCTTCAGTCACTGTTGTAAAAGTGAACTAAAACTATTATTATTTCAGGTCAGAATGCCTTTATTTTAAAGGTGAGGTCATTGATTCTGAAGACATTGGGTTTCATTCATCAATATCTTCTAAAGTTCTTTTTTTTGGTAAATTTGTTCAGTCAACACACTGATGCCGGTTGCTCCAGTTAGCATAGGTGAACATACCCTAAATCTCCATAAAAGGACATAGGGGCAAGTGCACACAAAACATTCATTGACATGGAAGCGCCGAAATATAAGAGTAGATAGAATTTTACTTCTTCTGAAGTAGAAATTCTGTTACAGGAATTCCAGATTCAGTAGCGTGGATAGTGGAGAAATAAAAAGACAGTGGTTTGACACACTCTCAAACCACTACTGTGTGTAAAGAAGCTTACCACTGGCTGTATTTTTATATACTGTACTAAATGCATACTGCAATACATTTATATACTATATCTAGACACATCCATCGCGTAGCCCGTATCATCTAATGCAGCAAGTCATTGTAAAAACAAAAGCCTGGGAAATGAGAGACCACATTTATCAGATGGTTATTAGTCTCAGGTTATATGGACAATGATTAATTGGTGTTATTTATGGGTGAGGGAAGGGAATGGATTGGGAGCGTGCGTACAGTCTACTGTGCCTATAATCTTGGTTAGAGCAGCAACAGGATGATATTTCTTGATTGGAAACTCTTCATGTTCAGTATAGGTGTAACGTCTTTGGGGAAATACTGAACACAGATACGAAAGATTGACCAAAAGAAAGACTTTTAATAACAAAGTAAGAAAAGATCAGCTTGCAGAGCAACAACAAAGGGTTTGGTAAGCAAAAAGGTCAAGATCAAGATCAAGATAACCATTCGGACATGGGGAAAAACACAACAAGATTTCACAAAGGTAAGATACAGAGTCCAGGTTTATATGGAGGTGCAGATGGATCAGGTGATCGGGAATGACGTGCTTGCAAAAGGTGTGTGCAATGATTGAATGATGAGGTAGCAAAGTCTATTGGTTAGTAGGTGCTCGCTGATTGGATGATGGGAGAGGATCGGATGAGGTTGTTACAATAGGGAATTTTAATGTATTGTCTATTGGGTAGTAGATTTATACTCTCCAGGACTCTCGGGAAGGCCCACCCAGTCTCCAAGCTTCATCAGAAATGTTCTGTGGCCAAAAAAGCCAATGGCAGACAGTACCTAAACATCAGGTAATACCCGGTTGGTGTAGGGTATGAGCCCGCAGTGCCGGCTGAAGATGTTGCATTAGTATGGAAAAAATATTCAGCTTCTGACGTTATATTATGGACTGAAAAAATTGAAGAAAACGAAAAAATAATGGAAGTACTAGTGATTTTGCAACATCACTTTGGCACAGATATGTGCGTTAGAGTGCTCTTTCTGAGAGTGTTCATAGATTCTGTTCGTAGCTAAGAACAAATCCCAGGTAAGAAAATATTGGTGAATGATAGAAAAGTGTGTAAGTAAGAGTTAAGAACGAATTTCTTTGCAAGAATGGTCCATGACTGAGGCCAATTGATACATATCTGAACTCCACAGCCAGTTCTACTGGACATAAGTAAAGGGTGTGCTACTGTTTAACCTAATGCCTCATTTCATAATGTTTCTCACCTGACGTTTGTGGCGGTTAATAGTGTATCACTGTCCGTGGCTCTGTAGGTGGTGATGGCCTTACTTAGGTCAATGGATGCTGGGTCTTCAGAGATGCTGACAGTTTTGACAACAGGGTTGAAGTGAGGGGCTTCAATCTCATTCACCACTTTGATATTAATGGGGTATTCTATGAGCTTTGTATCCAGCACTGACTTATGATAAGGTGCCTTGTTCTTTACTGCCACTGTCAAATTGACCTCATTCATCTCCTCGTAGTCCAGCTCCTGTAATAGATTGGACAATAACAGAAATCGGAGAATAGAAGAATATATTGTGAATAAATTATATATTATAATAAAAAATTATTATAAATTACATAGTAGATAAATTGTTCAGGTATTATAAGCTGTATATTTATTAATCACAGTTAGGGGTGTTACAGTTTGTGCACAGTTAAAGTATGATCATTGTAAAACAAGATTTCCCACAAAATCCTGGTCTTTTAACAGGATGCGCAGACTTTATATATCCACAGTATTATTGTACATAGTTTAATAATCAGACTAATATTTGGAACAGGTTTCTTTATGTTATTCATTAATGAATGTAAAGACTTCCACTCCAAGTGAGGGTCACTCAGGATCGTCATGTGAAATTAGGATTCCAAGGTGACTAGCGTGTTCATCAGTTTTGCCAAATCTCACCTTAGAGACGATCAGGATGCCCTCGTTAGTTTTGGGGTCGGTGGAGATGTTGAAGCAACCAGCCTCATTTCCACTGACGATGGTGTAAACAGCCTCCCAGTTCTTAGTGTGGGGCTTATCCTTGTCTGTCACCTTAAGTCGGATCACTTCCACATTCTTGTTATTCTCCGTCGCGCTACCCTCATACTGTAAACAACGATCACACAGGGTGAGATGAACAGTTCCGCCTTTTGTCAAACATTTTGCGTTCTGGATTGATAGTTTATGTGCAGAAATTGCCTGGTTCCGTTTGCAACCCGGGCCCATAGAAAAAACAAACAATACTTATTTGCAGAAACTTCTGTAATTTCAACAATAAAATATACACTGCAAACTTTTACTTTGATGAATTGCATGATGTATTTAACCAGCCTACACTATTTGACTAAGATCAATAGCAATGAATGATTTTAACACATTCAATATTTCAAGCTTCATGAATACCGCAGTCATAAAACTTCCTCTCTTCTCTGCAAACACAAACATACTTCCAAATCACATATATCGTAAAACCTATTTCACCCCACTCACTCTGAATACCCTGAACAGCTCGCCAGACCATCGCAGGACCAAGACATGTACAACCATTCACACTGACATCCACATGCATGCCTTTGGACTGTGGGAGGAAACGGAAGTATCCAGAGGAAGCCCATGCAAGCATGGGGAGAACTCCACACAGAAACACCCAGGCCCTATGACTTGAACCCGGGGCCCTCTTGGTGTGAGGTGAATATGCTAACTACTATGCCACCATGCCGGTCGTAAAAACTATCTGCGTCTTGAAAATAGTCACATGATCATACTGTATTACAATATTATATGAAGCAAAAATCTCACCGTAATTATTACATACTCTATTAATCATTTTCAAAATGCCTAATGCTGGAGACAAGCAATAACACATTGATGGTCAGCAAAAATAACAAATGGAACAAATGTATCAGTAGATAAATCATAAAACACTTACAGTATTTTTCTCCAATACAGGAACATTATCATTGACATCAAGTATGTTGATGATCACAGTCCCTGTTCCTGTCTTTTGGTTTTTAGGATCAGTAGAGTCTCCGTTCATGTCCGTACCCGTGATTATCAGTTTGTACGTTTCTTGTTTCTTTGCAAGAAAAGAAAAGTGGAAAACATGTAAAAACAAAGTAATTAATTAAAAACAAAGAAATATTCCTATTTTCATTTTCACGTTTGGCAGATGCCCTTATCCAGAGTGACTTATGTTTTTAAATCACATTTATACAGCTGAGCAGTTGTGGCTCAAAGGCCCAACAGTGGCGGCACTGGGGCCATGATTGTAAACTTATCAAACTAAAAACATTGTCATCTTTTACATCTTTTCTTTATACCAGACAGGTCTCTCTTTCTGGATTGATTCACTTTTAACTAGGCTACTGACGAACATTGGGATTGTCATGACTGCCTTTGTGTAGCTGATGCTCTCACCTCCCGGTCCAGAGTGTTCATTTTAACTTTGATGTTACCCGATGATTTCTCAATTTCAAACATACTCTCTCCAGCTGGCTCCTGCTGTACAACGTTGTAGGAAATTGCCGAATGTAATGTGCCTTCCTTGTCTGCATCAGTCGCCGTGATTGTGACTACGTGGGTATCTAGGAGAAAGAGTTTTCACTATTAACCTGAAATGTACAATATGATATTAATTCATTGGACCATATTGTGCACCTCATTCCCCTTCCCCAAAAGAAAACCAGATTATGTATAACGGTACAAAATTTGTATTGTGATGTGTTAAATAAAAATATTGTCCTAAGATGACACAAATACATCATTAACAGAAAGACAGGGCTGGTTGAGGACAGAGCTGGTTCTTACTCTCGTGTAGCTGATATAAATTGAGATATAAAACATACTAAAGCGCTGTTAATTTCTTACTTTTGATTGGTCAGGATATGTTGATTACCTTTCTAAAAAATAGAAGTGCTATTCTGACAGGAGTGTGTTACGAATAGGAGCTGAGGAGGCCAGGGTATGCAAGTGCAGTTAGTTAGTTACATTAAACACTTCAGGTGAACATTGCACAGCTTCAGTGCTAATAAGGTTCTGATTAGTTACAGCAAGGTGACATAGACAGTGCGTAGTAAATTTTCGTAAATACGCCAGAATTAGCAAAAAGGCTAATTTTTTGTTTGTAGTCCCTGGCCTGATGTGAACTTGGCAACATAAAAACAACAAAACAACAGTCATCATTAAGTATAAAACATGTCAGTTTCAGTAAAAACAGGACAATGATATCGACGAGAGTGAAACAGAGCAATCTACAGTGCAAACATCAGACGACACGACACTAAGCAGACAGCCGCAGGCACAAATCTAACAAGTATGAAACAACTTTGCAGAGACAGATAGGAGCAAAGACAGCAAAAGACAGAGTAACTTATTCCTAAATTATTCTTTGAATTTATTGATTGCCAAAAAAAATAAATAAAAAAAATTACCAACAATAAATTAAAACAACAAAAAACAAAACAAGACAACAACAACAACAACAACAACAACAATAATAATAATAATAATAATAACAATAATAATAATAATAAATTGTAAGTCGCTCTAATTAGGATTAAGCACGTTCAGTAAATGAATGAATGAATGATAATAAATGTTCAAATACCTTTGTCACTGAGCTCTTCAACAGAACCAGTCATCTGAACCTTAAACACGGGGATCTCGTCATTCTGATCTTGAACTTCGATAACCAAATCAAGCTCATTTTCAAGAGGTGTTCCATCTCTTAACGTGGCCATCCCTTTGAGCTAAATGAAAACGTGCGCACACACACACACACACACACACACACACACACACACACACACACACACACACACAGAGAGAGAGAGAGAGAGA